>JABCMJ010025022.1:0-22251 GCA_014822125.1 Arbutus unedo | reverse complement strand
ATTTGGATAAAGCGTTCATTGAATTTTAAGATTGTATGAATTTTGAAGATCACAATCAAAAGGAATCGTACTAGATACAAAAGGATGATGTTAGAAAATTAATTTTCTATTCTTGTGTTTAGAATAAACTAATTCTCATATCCAATTAGTTTTATAGATCCCATGGATTTTAGGATAATTTAATTGGACTTGGAAATTTGTTGTGCATAGTAAGACGTGTTGTACGTCAAAATGATGTCATTTTGGTACATAAAACATTATCAAAATAGTCGGACAACGTTTTGACAATTTTTTATGCGTTAAAATGACATTTTGGAGCATAACATGCCCTGTTGTGCGCATTGCACAACAGGCCTCCCATTCCGTTTACAACCATGTCAAATTACGAAATTATAGTTTGATCCAAATCCGATTACATTCTCAAAATAATTTTTCAAAAGATTTATAGAGCACTCTAAACTAGGTGAATCAAGCTTGGTGAAGTTTGTGTTGACAGCATTCTTGCCAACATTATATGAAGATTCCTCGGTCCCATCGTCGTTACCTAGCGCGAATAAGAAAATAATTTTTTAAAACTCACATGGATTTCTTCCATTGAAACGGATAGAAATACAGAAAATTAAAATTTAGGCTCCATTTGGCCTAACTAGATTATTGGATTATCGGATTATTAGATTGTGTAGGTAGAAGTATAATTAATCCGCTTGAATCTATTTGGGTTAAATCATTTATGTTGTCTTTTGACTGTATTAAATGAAGATGTTTGTTTACCTCCGGATGTTTCTTTGCTGTTGAAAGTCAATGAATTTGTTGAGGGCATTTCCATAATTTCATATTCCATTTTTTTTTATCCCAAGAATGGTTAACAAAGCACTCCAAAAGGTGAATCAGAGCCCGGTGAAATCAGTGTCGTTGGCGTTGTCGTCGGTAAGATATGAAGATTTTTCGATCCTATCTTCGTTACCTGGCGTGAAATGTTAGGCGCAAAAAATTACACTACGAGCTATAAGGCTCAATAAATAATTCTACCCATAATCCCATGCTATATGATGATGCAAAAAAATGCATGAGTGTGGAAATGAAAATAAGGTCAGGTAGCATGTCACATTAAACATCATCTCAAATCATTTAAGCAATACAGGTAAGTTATACATCTCCGATTGTACTATTTACCATGTCAAGCTAAATCATTAATTTGCTATTTTGCTGTGATGTTTTAGTTCACTGTGATCTTAATCCCTGTGTTTTTGATAACTCTGTTCCTGATTTCTACGTTTCCAATCGTTAGTTTCCCTATGTCACGCTCCTAAACATTATGTTCTCGATCATTATATTTTTCATTCATCGTGTTTAAGCACTAACTGACTCATAAACTCTCTACGACATCGACTAGACTTAACGAAAGGGGACATAACATGGCTCCAGAAGACAGCTCAACCCAAGACATAGCCCGACTCAATGCGTAGTTCGGCTCAAGACAATCAATTTGGCTCAAGACATTAGGCAGGCTCAAGTCATATATAGGTCGGCTCAGAACATTCTACCTTCAATCAACATTCACTACAGTTGTAAATATTCTTGAAATCTAAGTCACCTATTTTTATGTTATCATGCACGTGTTCAAGTGTTTCGAGATAAACCTAAAATTTCATTTTAAGTCCAAGTAAAATTTTTTGTAAGAGACGAAACTTCAGATTCTAGATCTTTCGATCAGGTATTTCGGTCAGATTTGAAATTTATACCTGGAACTTTCAAAAATTTTGAACAGTGGCCAAAATTGACCAGTTAGATTCTGGACCTTCCGGTCAAATTTGAAATTTATACCTGGAACTTTCGAAAATTTAAGTCAAAGGCAAAACTTGACCGATCAGGTTTTGTTGTGCGCGATTTTTTGTCTAAAAAGGGGCAGATCTATTTTTTTGGGGTAGATTTACTTTTTCCCCATATAAGCTCTTCTCTCTCTCTCTCTCTCTCTCTCTCTCTCTCTAGTAATCTTCTTTTCTATCAAACCTCTACTCCAAACTCTTGATTCTACTACAAATTTTTCAAATTCCTTCAATATCTACCACATATACTACAAGATTAGTTGATATTTTGAACTTAGAGGCATCAATTTCACTCAAGGGAATGTCTTGGGAGTTTTTCACCACCATTGTTGCTCAAACTCTTGAAATTCAAACTTTGGAACCAAATCTTGAGGTAGGGATATTTTTTCTTCAACCCTTGGATGTATGACTTCTTTTCACTCATGTCCTTCATTTTGGTCATTATTTGGAGTTTGGACATATTGGGAGATTTTTCCCTTGGTTGTTGATCAAGTAGTTCATTTGATGTTGATTTATCATATTTCTTTTCCTTCTTCGTACGGATTTTCATTTTTTTTTCTACGATGGGGTTTGCTCTTGTATGTGGTCAAGGTGTAATCTTGATGTAAGGTCGGAGGGTGAATTCAGTTCGTGATATGACAAGTGAGATTATCTGTTGTATATAAATCTCATGAATAATGGGTTTTAGTTGGAAAGTTATGGTGTTATAAATTGTGAAATTGTGAAATTTCGATCTCTTACGCGTTCAACATAATGTATTGCGGTCTAGCCTCCTTATGGAGATGTGCTAGTGATATCGATATGAAAATGGCCCAGCCTCCGTGAGGAGATGTGCTAGTTGTAAATAAATATTGGTCTAGCCTCCGCTAGGAGTTGAGCTAGTAATAAATAAATTGATGTTAATCACCTTTGTGGAGTGGTGCTAGTTATGTGAATTATCTAGCCATCCGAGAAAATTGCATTAGTGAGATGATATATCTTGTTTGGCCGCTTTTGGGTGTGGTGCCGGTGTAGATAATTGGAATCGAACAGAAAGTACCAACTGGAGAAACTAATAACAAAACTAATTGAATGAATATAAATGTTGTGAGATAAACTTGTGAATAAGGATGTACCTAATTGTGTCAGTTTAGCTCCATCACTAGTTTATCTTGTTATATATACTGGTTACGTTACATGCTTTATCATTTCATACCTGTGTACTGTTAGCATAGATATTCCTACTGGGTTTTTTAAGCTCACCCTACTATTTTTCAGGTACTATTCCAGACGTCTAGCATGGAGTGTATAATATGCATGTGGTGATGCATGAATTTTTGAAGACTTATAGTGGGAGTTATCCAACATCTTAGACTTGTTTTTGAAACAAGATGTATTGTAACTCATTTTTTTTTCAACTTTGTTCTTTATGTTCACAAGAAAATGTAAAACGTTTAACTCTATCGTTATTTTGGTAATTGTACTAGGCCGAGAGTGCTCTCTAATGTAACCCCTTTGAACTTGACTTTTGGCACTTCAGTGAATTGAAGGATTTGGGATTATAGGTGTATCTTTAAGTATTGAAGGATTTGGGATTACAAGTGTATCTTTAAGTATTGCGAGGTTTTATTTATCATAACTTGTAATAATTATCTGTTGAAAAATTCAGGACGTGACATTACCAGCTACCCCCAAATCCACTCCAGCACAGCAACACTCCCCGTCACTCCTTAGCTCAACGCCCACTATTAACATTTATTTCTTTGATTTTTACTCAGCTTTTTGAAACATTAAGGTAAACACTCCTCCCTTAGCATTTATTTTTTTAATTTTTACTCATTATAGGATAGGAACTATATCTAACTGTTGTCTATTGATTTACTCAACCATAGACAAAATATAGCTTTATGTATGATGTATTGAAATAGTCTAATAGAATTTTTTTTTTCTCCCCAAAATTACCGGTCCGTGATTGCTTGACTGTTGTGTGAAATCGATGCTAAATCATAAAAGTTAAACTTGAAACATTCACTAGTTACTAATAGATTCAGAATAGTTATTACTCTAATTAATAAGACTATTAAATCAACGTATTTTAGGATAAAGATTGGAGTTAGAATATGTTAACGGTTATTGACATTTTTATTTTATTTTCTATAGCTATGGAGAGATTCTTTAAAAGAAATGCACCATTAGAATCATCAATTTCTTGTACTCGTGATAAGCCTTCGAAGGAAAATTGTAAGGAAAATGACGTACAACATCTTAAAGCTGATCTTGGGCTTTGAGCTCAGACTAGGGATTACGATCTTAATATTCGAGAAAAAAATTCAAAGGGCCTATTTACTTAAGGGTCTTTGCCAACCTCGTAGCCATAATTTTCCTGGATTCTTAAGAAGAATTCTTCTTAGTTTGACGAATTTGGTAGTTGATTAGAGTGTAGCGTATCAAAAGATGTTGTATTTTGCCTTTGTTGCTATTTTTTCAAAGCTGAAATAGGAGATTAAGGGGGCAATGATAGTTTTAGTTTAAAATTTTATATTTGACCCTAGTGGTCATAAATCTCGAATCCATTCCTTGTTGTACATCAAGTTATACATCATGCCTACATAACATCCACTGATTTGAACACATATCAAATTTATGGAACCCATTTTTACACTTTGTACTTAAAATGACATATAACATAAGCATGATGTATCATTTGATGTACAGATTGATGTGTCAGTTAACTTATTCCTCTTTTATACATTCATTAGCCGCTAGCACACACACAATGCATGTAGAAGTTGAACATTATCAAATGAATAAATCTATTAACATATCAAAGTGTACATCAAATGGTACATCATGTCTTCGTGGCATATCTAAAGCGAATTCCATGAATTTTTATGTGTATTCAAATTAGTAAATGTCACGTAGACATAATATATAACTTGATGTACAAAGTAATGTACTAGTAGCATTGCTCCTATCAAAATTGAGAACATTCTCCCTACTGTAGCCTCCTAGGAGAAAATTTAAGGTTCAAGAAGGCAGTCTAGTGACCTATTCAACAGGTCAAGACCTAGTCAGGCTTAAGAAGAAAACAAACTAGTAGGTAAGCCTAATTGGTCAAGCCAACAGGTCAGAAGCAAAGCCTTGAAACCTAACTGGTTCATCAAGTCACGTAGAAACTGAAAGGAAGAAGCCTAACTAGTTGGTCAAGTCACGTGTGTGTAGAAGGAAAAACCTGACTTGTTTATCAGGTCATGCCAACCAATCAGATTAAAGAAAAAAATAGAGATACAATAGAGAGTTTGATATAAGAGACATTAGAAAATATAATTCTCTAAATTAAAAAAAAAGTAAAAATTTCTCTCTAATTTGGTCTAAAAAATAGAGAGACTGGTGTGGATGCTCTTAGTCTTCTCTCTATATATATTAAAAGAGAAGGTGATAGTAAAAGGGTCTTGCTAACGACTGCCTAATAGGCAATGGAAAACATACATATAAAGATAAACAAATACGAATATTAATACATATTTTACGAATATCTATATATATTCACGGATATTAATATACAATTTACAAATATCGATACACTTTTTACACATTATTTATCACTTAATAAACAGTGATTAACATTTTTCTTAATAAAATATATTATTCTTGTCTTAGAGCAAGAAAAGTCACCGTATCCTTTTCTTCAATTTTCAATTTGCAATTTGGTTGGGTTTGGTCTTTGATTATTTTTTTTGTACTTGTGTGAATTTTTTTTGTATTTTTGTATTTTTTGTTAAATTTTTGTGAATTATTTGTTTGGTTTGGCGAGAAATTTTTAAAAAATTATAAATAATGGATAAAATTTAAAAAAAGTTTAGAAAAATATAAAAATAATCCAAAAACATAGTTTTTTGTGCTTATTCATCGTATTTAGTGATTTTTTTTTTAAATTTAGACATAATTTTATACTTTTTAGATTTATCTCATCGAGACGAACTAATAATTTACAAAAATTTGAAACCAAAACAACAAATGAAAAAAAAATTTGAATAGAGACAAAACTTGCTTATTAATAACCAAGCCGAATTGTATACCAAATCCATCCCTAATACAACGTGACGTGATGTTTTAGTAGTATTGCTCATAAAAGAGTGGTCAAGTAAGCTAGTGCCTATTTCGTTTGACCAATGCTACTAATATATCACGTTACACATCAATTTATACATCATGTCTGTGTGGCATCAACTAATTTGAACACATATCAAAATTTATGGGACCAATTTTTACATTTTACTTTATAATGATATATTAAATAGACATGATGTATATTTTAATGTACAACTTAGTGTGTTAGTAAACTTATTCATTTCGTTTGGGCTCACCGACCTCCATTTAACGAATTTATTAGCATATCCAAACCCACACGTTTAATAAATCACAATACAAAGATGGCAATGAAACCTGACATGCAAGTACATGCATTGAGTTTTCTGCACTTGAAATTGAAAACCCAATAAATACTGTTGTATTTGGTAGTTGAATAGCCAAGCACCGCCCAATTACTTCATGCACCCACACTCACTATTAAGCCCAAACCCTGCTGGAGATTTTACATGCCTCTCTTCTTCTTCAGTTCAATTTCATACAGTACTCGCAGAAAGGTATGTATTCTGAAAACTAAAATGTTTATGTATATCTATGTACGTACATTTATATGGATGTGCATATGCATATGCATATGTATTTGTGTATACATGATTATGCATTGTTGGAACTCATCTGATTTTTGTGTTTTTTTGGGTTTTGTAGGAGTGATCAGTAACCTTACAAAGAACCTCTCATGGCTTCCTACAACTTGTTTGACCGAGACGTTAACCCGGTACTCTCTTGATTTATTGTGTATGTATATAGATGTGTGTGTGTGTGTGTGTGATATTCATTTGCTCTGATCACGATGTGCCATTTTTTTGGTGCTTGTGGTAGTAGCTAAGGCCATTTTTATGCCATAAGATCCTATGTCCGGATGATTTGTATGCCTAGTTTCCAAAGGAAATGAACGTACCTTAGTATGAGAGAGACCTAAATTCCCTTCGTTTACCGAGGGTTTTGAGAGTTTCAGTTCAACTAATTCCTCTCCATTTTACCTAGGCTCCTCTCCGGTCTCTAAAAGGGACTGGAGCATCTAGGCCAATACTTTGCACATGTACCCTTCTCGAGTCAACTTTTAATGATCGTAACCGTTATTTCTCACAACTCGTCGTGAACATTAGACACATAAAATATTATGTTTATCCAATATCAATGGTTGCGATCTCAGAGCAAATTTATGTGAAAAAGTACACAATGAAACACTGATACATGTCTTCTCGATGAGCTCTAAAAAATGAACAATTCTAAAAGTTTAAATGCATTCGAGAAAAGTTTGACAAATTCAGTATATAATCTTGAGTGGCAATTTTCTTGAGCAGGTGCTTTTTGAAGAAAAATCTTGTGTAAGGAAGGTTACATTGAATAGGCCACGGAAACTGAATTGCCTTACCTTTGAAATGGTACGTCGACTTGCTTTAATTCATGTTAATGTTTTCATAGTTAGCATTCCAAAGAATCATAAATATCAGTAGTGAAACATTCCAGTTTTCTATGATTCGTGTATATGTTTTTTGTGCGTACAGAGCAGTTGTGTAATACTAGCCAGTCACATTTCTACGTAATATGTCCCTAATAACACGTGCCACGTATTGCCCCCGAAAAAGCTATATTGTTGTTGTCTACACCAGTAAATCAATAGCTAGGGATGGATAACAACGGTTTGCTGCAACCCAGGAACCAAAAGGAAAAATTCCCTTCGGTATTTTTTTACTTTTAAGCATGTTAATGAACTAATGTTGTAAGTAGAGAATGTAGGAATAGCAACACAATGTTGATTGATGATTTGATTGTGGGGACTGTTAATGTGTTGAGCCTCAAACTGAAGGTTACATGTTATATGCAGAAGCAATTATGTTGCCTATCAAAAGCAAAGTTTAGAACAAGCCATGTGTGAATTACTGACACTGAGGGTTCCAAGTGTGGACGTGGGTTATCGTAACAAGGTTTTTAGGCTACTCTTTTGAAGTTTCGTGTCTTTAGTTTCCTTAAATTTCATCAGATTTTGGTGTATTTTCAAGTCAATTATGATTACATCAATGACCTAGCAAGCAAATTTCTTTTACTTGGCAGACGCAGATTTGATTTATTTTCTCATACTTCTTGAGGTCACAAAAGAATAAACGCGTGTCGATTGGTCATAGCAACTGCTTTTATTAATCAGGGATGCCATGTAAAGAACCAAGTCCTGCACTGTATTTTTGTTTCTTGACTGTTCAGAAGTACATCTTTATTATCAGTAACCAACAACTGGAAATGTTTAAGTTTGAATAACAGGACTTAGTGTTTACGCAAAATTCTAACTTGTGGAGGATAAAACTTGTGTGTGTATCCAAGTCAATGATAGGTGGTGGTTTACTTCTTGAAAATGAAAATTCTATTGATCATTTTGGCTCTTTTTTGTGTGTGTGCGTGTGTGCAGATTTCTCAGATTCTAGTGGCCATGAGAGCATACGAGAGTGATGCTAAGGTCAACCTTGTAATTGTTAAGGTAATTTCTATGACTCATATTGCTTTTTGATCTTATGGTTTGTATTATAAAGTTCTTATTTAGCTTTTTATCTGCTGAAGGCAAAGGGAAAAGCATTTTGTGCTGGTGGAGATGTCACTAGAGTAGTTCTATTTGTACTAGCAGGTTAATAATGTTTTTTGATTTCCTATAGTGATTCCGATTCTACTCCATGTCATTAAAGAAGACATTATTCGCGTAGGTTAAGCTTGGAGTTACAATCCAAGTATTACATTAGTACTTACTTTGAATTTGTTTGGTTCCAAGTACTGAAGATTTTAACTTCAATTAGGACATTGGACCTTTGCTTCAAGCTTTTACAGGAGACAGCTCATATTGGATCATCTACTTGCTACATATAAGAAACCTTTGGTGAGATACAAACCTAACAATCCATTTTCGTTAAATAATTTTTTGCTTGCTTTGTTCTTACCGTGTATCTACTGACTACATCTATTTAAAGGTTTTCCTGATCAACGGAATTGTAATGGGAGGAGGTGCTGGACTATGCATGAATGGAAGGTTTCGGATTGTGACTGAGAATACAGTAATTACCTACTCCTTTTTTCAAGTTCTCTAGCAATATTCTTTTTGATTTCATGCTTGTGTGCTGCTATTAGAGTCCTTCTAATTTTCAATGTAAAAGTTCGTAGTTTTTTTATTTGATTGGCAATATTCAAGTCAATATTTGTGTTACCATAGAAATGAATATATCTTTTGCTTTGTTTTCTTGTATCATTCTAACAGAAAGGGAACTAATAAACTTTCAAATTAACTTCAAATAAATTATTTGCACTATTGGTTATAAAAGACATAATCTACCCAGTGCACGGGGCTCCTGCTATTGCAGTGTACGGGGAAGGGTTGGATGTCTTCAGCCTTACTCCCACAAGCAGAGAGGCTTTTTTTGCGACTTGAACCCCTGACTACCAAGTCACATGGCCAACCTTATCATTTTGATTTGTGGAGCTTTTTTTGTTCAATCACAGAAATATACAATTGCAGATAAAGTAAAACATACACGAGACTCGCGTTTTTTTATGTAGAAAATTCCAATGGTGTAAAAACCACTCGACCTGGTATGGCCAACCAATCCTCAATAAGCAATAACGTAAGTTTCAAGTTTAGCCAAATTTACCTGCCTCAGGCGTCCAATCCAAGAACTTGTGGGCATGCTGCTTTAACTGTCAATTTCACGTTTTCCATTCTTCGATAAATGGTACTGAGTATCAAATTCACTATACCTTTGGGGTTTACAACAAACTAAGCTTAATTCTCCAGTGTCTTAGAATTCACCAAGGACATTGTCTAGTCTTGGAATCCACCAAGGCAATCTTCATCATGCTTGAACCTGATGTAGAATCCTCTTAGAATGATCAATAAGTAGCACAAGTGCGTAAAATCACGGTATCTACACCCATTTTGGTCTTTCCTTTAGAAGCGGTGGATAATAGAATCATCGGTTATCCAATGACATACTGCCCACAAAACCCCCCAATAAGCATAATCTAGTTGCCAACTAACTCAAGAAATGAATCGGTAGTTACACTTGTCATAAATGAAGCTTAAATGCGATTATGAAAATAAAATAGGAAATCGCCGTCATAAGATAAGTTCGAACTCAAATTGTACTTGTAGGATAAGCCGTTCTAAAGAAGTTGCGTGTAATTATACCTATGTATAGTTCTATGTGAAGGAAGTGAACTACAGCACGAGATGTATAGATGATCAACCTACTATCTTTTGTTGACTTAATCTGATGAGTGCAGCACCACATCCTCCTTGCCCTGCCAAATTAAGCAGGGTGAGCTTTGCTCAGCTGGGTGATCAAATGAAAACACTCGGATGCTTAAGTCAAGATCTTGAATCAAGAAGAATGTTGTGCTGATATGCATAGAATTGCTTACATTTGTCCTTCAAGTTAATGCCAGCTTATAGTGTGAGGTTTCTTGCCTTCAGAGTTGTAGCTGTATATTAGGAAGGATATGCAGAAGTTTAACCCTTTGTTTTTATTTTACTAGGATTCAAGTGAATCTAAGTGTCCCACCATAATTAAGTGTTGATCCATTTTGCTGCTCTTCAGTTTTGTAGATTGTACATCAGAAAGCAGTTATCATGACATTAAACATCTATGATTGTAGAGGCTATTCTTTCTAAGTATGGTTCAAGCAGTTGTTCATAGTTACGAACATATGCATCTTTTACTATCCTTGTCAATAAGACTTGTAACATTGAATTGTGGTATCGTTTATCACATGAATACATAATAGTCAATTTGTAGGATTGATGAGAGTGTTGTTCTGTTTAGGTGTTTGCCATGCCGGAAGTTTCAATTGGACATTTCCCTGATGTTGGAGCCTCATACTTCCTTTCTAGGTTGCCAGGCTATTATGGTATCACTCTCAATTTTTTACTTAAATTTCTGAACTATTTGAATATGCATAAAGTTTGTAGGACAAGTACATGGATATGTTCTGAAGGATAAGGCGTTAACCTTTCTCCCAGGTTTTCATGCATACATATGTATAATTGTGTCTCCCTTTATCACTGGATCAATTTCTGCAGGAGAATATTTAGGATTAACTGGGTCAAGGATTAATGGAGTTGAAATGCTTGCTTGTGGCCTTGCTACTCATTTTGTCCTTTCAAAGGTACTCCATATACGGTATTGGAAATAACAAATTCAACACCCTCGTTTATAGATCGGACTCTGTTTTGTTTTCTTATTTGGCTTGGAGGGTTAAGGATGTAATGGTGAGGGAAAACTACCCAAACATGTGCACCTCTTTTTTGAGATCTAAGTGAAACTTGTGTAGCGCATAGCTATTTTAGGTCATATTATTCGAGTTCAAATGATGAGTAGTTGTCTTTTTGTTTCTTTGTTTTCTCTTGTCATTACTATTTAGGACCTTCAACGACTAGAAAATGCATTGTGTGGGCTCGTTTCTTCAGACCCATTAACCATTTCTAAGCTCATCGACAAGTTTGTATACAACGGATATGCAAAGCAAGATAGCTTTCATGAAAGGTAATTGCCTCCTGTTGGTTTTAAATTTTGGTATCAATTCCATTAGCGCATGACAAATGCTCAGTTGATCTTAGTGAAAGTGACTTATTGATGGACAGATTGGAGATTATCAACAAATGTTTCTGTAGAGAAACTGTTGAAGAGATACTGTTATCACTTGTAAGTGTTTTAGCTATTCGAAATTGTTGCACTTCTTGTATATCCACTGTTGCTAAAACTTTCACAATTATTATCACTTCCTATATTCACTTATTTAGGAGGAAATGGCCAGTGGAGCTGATAAGTGGATTATCGAGGCAATAAGTTCCTTAAAGTCAGCTTCTCCAACGAGTCTTAAGATTGCTTTAAGATCTGTGAGAAAAATACTAACTTCTTAATTTTCATAAAGTTTTTCGTTCATACTCCATACAAGCAAAATTATTTAGAGCAAAGTAGTATATCCTTATTTTTTTGACTCTACCGTAATTCATCTCTGGCTTAGATTAGAGAGGGACGGAAGCAAACACTTGAGCTATCCTTAGCTCGTGAACTTATAATTTGCTGTCATGTGATACGAGGGACTGTTAACAATGATTTCTACGAGGTTTGTATCATATTTATACATTCATTTTAGCTATATAGTATATTCCTTTCCAATCCTTTTTAACCACGGATTGAGCTTTTAACTTGCAGGGTACCAGAGCTACACTATTTGAGAAAGATAAAAAACCCAAGGTAAGTACAGTCATGTAGTTCTTTAGTTTCGGAGTTAATGTGTCCATGCTTCTACTCTTAGCATATGCCACCTTTTAACAGTTTTTACGTATTCCCTTTCATATAACGATGTTCAACACTTTAATGTTTTTTCCATGCAAAATATGATGTGCTCAGGCCAGACCTAATTCAACCAAATGCCATCATTGGCACAAGAAAGTATTTCATGTCATGTTTGATTAGCTCGAAAAGTCGGTGTTTGCAGTTTCAAAAAGGAGTCCCTTTAGGAGCAAGAAGAAAAAAACTATCAGCATCGCAACCCTTAATTACTTTGCCACAGCTTGCATGCAGCATGCCTTGCAACCATCCAGTAGCATCTGTTGCCTCCTTGGAACTCTACCAAAATTGGGTCCTTCATAGCAACTAGGTGGTCATTGTTCAATGGGTGCCGTCGAAAGTGCACTTACCATTGAAATTTGTTAAAAGCTAGATGGATCTCTTCTGTCACGGTGCAGAAGTGCTCTGTATGAGAGTATAACTCTATGTGGGTTCGTACTTACCCGTATGCAACGTGTAGGACATTGACCAAAAAGTCCATCCAACAAATTTACAAGACTTTCGATGGGATGGTTGGCGACAAGAGCGCGCCCTCCTCTCGGTTTGACCCTGCTCTCCTCTGTACCCATCCCCATGAGTGAACAAGGGACGTTGATCCTGATATCAAGTGTTAAGAACCTGACCAATACATCAACAGACCTAGGTCTGATGGAATGAGTGAGATCAAGTTTTGCTTCGTATCGTATGTCAAAATAGTTCAAACCACGACAGCTTAAATTAGAGCCACCAAGATCGCAACAACTCACGATGTTCCATTACACCTTGCGAGAGTCATATTTCATAGTTATTGCCCTTAATTACTTTATTTGTTTTGATCCTGGCTAAGCAAACACTGCATCAGTGGTAATATTGGTGCCACCTATAGGAACCCTTTCTTGTTAGTGCAAATCAATTTCACCCGAATACCTACCATGCATAACCACCTTACAATATGGTTAAGGAAATGTAAACTTCCACAATGGTACAACAACCATTTTATAGCTGATACACTTGGCTTAAACTCTCTGCTTTTTCTGTTTCTTTTGTTGAAGTGGAAGCCTTCCCAACTGTGTGAAGTTAGTGAAGAAATGGTGGATCAAATTTTCTCCAAACCTGATGATGAGGATTTCGAATGTTTACAACTTCCTACCAGATCAAGGCCAAGTATTGAAGCTAGGCCAAAACTTTGAGGGTGATGCAGCAAAAGACACAGCTGCCGGGAACATTGTGATTCTGTTTCTTACTATGTATTTTGTTGGAGGAAAGTTGAGATTGGATGAGTTATCATCATTTTAGTAAGGGCTTTCCATGTTTGTCTAAAACTGTACCAAAGAATTTAGTACTTCTTTATGTAATATTAAGAGGGTGTTTGGGAAAAAAAAATTTAGATGTTTTTGGATTTTGAGATTCTGATTCTGGAATTTTAGATTATGAAAAATTTATAATCAAAATCTGTGAAGTGTTTTGTAGAACTGTCTAAAAAAAATTATTATTCTATGAGTGAAGTGTTTTGCAAAACTGTGTAAAATAAATTATTATTCTGTGAAGTGTTTGATAGTATAATTAGATTATTAGATTGTGAGTGAACAATTGACCATAATGCCTTTATATTGTGGTTCCTTATTTGTATATTTGAAAATTCTCCATTATATATTTTGAAATATAGTCAAATAATTTTTATATTTATAAATTGAATTAATCTTAAAATATAATAATCATAAAAGTGTGTAAAACATATTTATCGTCTTCTACTACATTGTTATTACCACGACATAAAAAATATATTATCTCCACGTGTTAGCCCCATTACATGTAAAAAATGCAATTTAAAACACATTAGCTACACGCGTTATCTCAATTACATGACAAAAAAAACAATCCAAAATATATTAGTTTCATGTATTATGTCCATTACAAGACAAAAGATACAATCCAAAACACATTACTAAAAAATAGTCCATTAATAAAGCTTAAAGGTTGGCCCAAAAAAATAATTCATTACTGTAAATTATACAAGGGCAGTATTTGTAAATTATTAAAAAGTTTAAAAGTAGAGTGGTAAAAAAAATTCATAATCCAAAATCAGAATCTCAAAAGTAGCTCCAGACCTATTTTTGAGTAGGAATGAAAATAAAAAACAGGAAATCGGACCGAACTAGAAAACCGGACCGGTCCGACGGTTTGATAATTGAAAAATTCGGTCCGGTCTAGTCTGGTTTCAGTTTTGGAGTTCGGAAAAATCGATTTTTCGATCCGATTTCGGTTTGGGAGAAAAAAAACCAGTCCAAACTGGACCGGATGGGGGTATAAATAAAAATATGTTATATTTTTAGGTTTATGTGTTATGACTTATAACTCATTACTTCATTAGTTATTTAATACATTATGATTTAAAACTATTACCGTGTATTATAAATGAAAAATCATCATTTACAAAAAATAAATGAAAATAGAAAACCACTAGTCCAAGTCTAAAAAATAAAAGTAATTTCGAACTGTTTAATTTTTTAGAGTAATGTTCAATATATTTCCATTGTTGAAAATTTCACTCCAAATTGTTAACTTTTCACTTCTTTTTTGTGATTGGCTCAAAATATTGTCCAAAAAAGTAAAAAAGTCCAAACCAAACCAAAATTGGCTCAAACCGAATGAAACCGGACCAATGAAATTTGTCTGGTTTCGATTTATAAAATTTCCAAACCGAACAACCGGTTCGATCCCATAAATTTCACCAAACCGGACTGGTCATACTCTTACTTTTGAGATTGTATCTCTAAAGGCTTATTTTGAAAATTTCATAATTAAAATTCTAGAATCAAAATTTCAAAATCAACATCCCAAATACCTCAAATCTCATAATAGACATTCTAAAATCCCCGAAACACCTCTAGAATCATCCACAAACACCCACTAATAGTAAGCAAGACTACCTCATTTTAGTAGTAGTTAATTATCTTACCGACATAAAATACGGCACAAACCTCCCGCCCTCTCTCTCCTCCAAAAAAAAAAAAAAAAAACAGAGTTGTATTAGTAGGCTTAAGCGTCTTGTTCAGTTGGTCTTCCAGAGTAGTTGCAAGGACGTCCGCAACAAAACATGACATTTTCGGAGTACAACTACATAAGTACATAACCAACCTGTGACCGTATTCTTTTACAATGAATTTATTCTTTTATATTTAGCGAGTAATTTTTTTTTAAAGATAAATAACTTAAAATGTTTCGTAGTAAAGGAGCATAAATATAACAAACAAATCAATTGTTTGTTATTTTGGATGACCTGGGCATAGAATTAATACTAATGAGCAAGTTAAGCTACTCGAGCTCGGCTTGTTAAAAACTTGTTCAGTATCGTTTGTGTAATGATTCGTTCCTACCTTATATAATATTGTTCGCTTTGGTTATTCAAATTCCATGAACTTCCCAGTAGGTCGTCCATCCTTTAATTGTTCCACGATGAGCACACTTAACTTTGAAGTTCCAATATTTTTTGACACTCTCGCGCTTTTTAAAATGCCTTGTACAAGGAAGGTTCATGATCTTATAAATACTACCGAATTTATATCCACCAAGCGATATGAGACTCTTTACCACCCATCCGAACGTCCCACTGCGACTCTATCTCCTAGACGCTGGCATCATATCTGACACCACAGGGTAGCTAAAATGTCACGATCTCTCCCACTTAGGAACACACGTCCTCGTGTGGGGCCGAGATTTTTCACATTTTCGGTTGGTGTAGACTCTAATACCATTTGTAACGACCCGATCTCACATTGTACAATATTGTCCGCTTTGGTTGCCCAAACTCTATGGACTTCCCAGTAGGTCACCCATCATTGGATTGCTTTAGGACGAGTAAACTTAACTATGAAGTTCCAATGTGTTTTGGCACCCTTGCGGCTTTTTGAAATGTCATATACAAAGAAGATTCATGATCTTATAAATACCATCGAACTTACATCTACCAAGAGATGTGGGATCCTTGACCACCTATTCGGACGTCCCACTTAGACTCTATCTCCCGGATGCCGACATCATATATGGCACCTGAGCCTAGCTGAAATGTTACAATTCGTTACGTTAACAAAAGTCAAACTTATATATCTTTTGAAGATCTTGAAATGTGTTTTTTTGAAATTCGTTAATATTTTACGTTGATTTTGAATTAGTTGTTACTCATTTTATTTTAGCCTATAATGTTAATAAATTAAAGCTAATCACCGATAGGTACATGATTGGCTTGGTTAAAACTCATTTAAATTGACTCGCGTTATGAACATTAAACTCTAACATATTGTTAAAGTTCGTTAAATTTTTTACTCAAATTAAATGATGCACAACTTAGATAGTTTGGCTCATTTATCAATCATATACAAAATAAACATATTAGTTTAATCGGATTGTGGTAGGCCAACTATCAGACATGCCAAATTATTTATTAAAAACACTTCATCAAGAAATGACACGCGCTTTACGGGTATAGTAGGAATTAAGTGCATATTCTCTTATTAAGTGATATTCAATCTACAAATGCAAAATAAGATTTACCACAATTTTACTTGACGATTTAATTTGATCTTTAAATTATAAATTATAGTATGTTAAAATTAAGTTAAGTTGACATTAATATTTATCTAAACTAAGTATAATTGTCACAAGAAAAATAAACTATTTGACTATTTATTTATTTATTGATCGTTATGATAAAAAATAACATGTATTTAGAATTGTTAATTTTATTCCGACGAATCAATAAAATTTGATAAAAAATAAGCATGTATTATCGGTAAATTTATCGTTTTATTACTAATACGGTATCTGATACGGAAGGTTACGGATGTACAAATAGGTCTTGATTCGTGGGATCTTGGAACAAACACGGGCAATGGACTTGGCGCGCAAGGAGCCTGTTTTCATAATTTTAGGGTTTTAGCAAATCCCATTTCCATATTTCACAGTTAAAAGACGACAGCACTGCGAGAATTCAGCAGTCTGAGAGAGAGAGAGAGAGAGAGAGAGAGAGCTCTTCAATGGAATGAATGCTTCCTGTAGCTCTCAACTCGGACTATCCATGGCGTTCTCCACCGGATTCCGCTTACTCCGTTACCAGCTCTCCGTGACCGTGGCTCCGACCCATCTGCACAGGGTCGGACATGGCATATCGGACCTCCGTTTCCTGTCGGCCACTAGGTCTAGGTCCGTTCGTCCGGTGAAGTCTAAACGCAGAGAAGTGACGGCGAGAGTGGAGGCATCAGCAGACGGAGGGAACGGGAGCGTGATACTGAAGGACGGAAATAGTAACGACGCAGGGAGGGTGGTCCCCACAGAGCTTCATAAGGAGGCTACGGAAGCTTACATGGCCTACGCAATGTCGGTGTTGCTTGGCCGAGCTTTGCCGGATGTTCGCGACGGTTTGAAGCCTGTGCACCGGCGAATATTGTGAGTGTTATGATTATATCTGTTGAAATTACCTGTTCTCCTCATACGTGAGAATTTATTTACCTGTTTGGTTAGACATATGATGCTCAATATACAAGGCCACGTTGGTTTCTATTCTCAGGATGAGTGTTTCAGATACTTGTATGTTGTTTTTGAAAATTAAATTTCTCATCATTTCTCACCTGATTCATTGTCTGAGTAGAAGCGGTTTTGTAGAGTATGTGAAACATCTCTCTAATGTTTACTCAAAAAGGGGTTCTTTTTCGATAAATTCGTAGATACTAATAAGATTCGAATGTCAACCAAACATGCTTCTATAAAGTGTTCTGCTGAATCAATTCTGAAAAGTACAACCAAAGATGGAAAATTTTCCATTGAATTGATAATTTTGCTTTGTTTAGTTATTATCTTAAGCACATTCACAGTACCGACTTTATTTTAGCTTCCACTAAAAGGTTCCAAGCACAAGACTTCCTTGCCGAAGCATACTTCTTGCTTTTTCCCTCGTGTACTGATCTTAAATACCGGTGACCTGGTGACATGTTGAGCCGGCCACCGAGCTTCTGATGGCATGTGTGGTAGTCATTCCCGTTCCCATCACTGTTATTAGGAATGGATGTGCACTGTCAAATCGTCTTTTAGGAGTTAATGTTTTACCTTGAATGGGTTGAGTTACTAATGATTTCACTGGTTGGGTGATATCAAGGTAGGTACATGCTGTGCCACACGTCTCTACAATGAGAATTAAAATGGGAAGCAACACTGCTATTTTTTTGGCAAATTTGGCAATACTGGCTTAATTTGGACTGATTTTTGAATCTTGGAAACATGTTGAAACATGAAGTTAGGAATTGCTAACAACAGAAGATCAACATGCTGCAGCATTTTCTTTCATAATAAAATTAAGATGTATTGATTAGGTGCCAGTTCAAGGGGACATCTCCATAGTACAAGAAGAAACCACCAGAACAGTAGTTTCTAGCCTCTGGATCTGGTTCTGGATCAGGTACACAGATCCATTTATTCCCCACCAGAAACCCTAATCTTCCGGACGCGTCCTCCCGTCTGCACACCAGTGCACTTCAAAGCATCTCACCTCTCTTAGAGATCCCTCAAATCTGGCACCTCTAGCCATGCTGCCCAAGCGAGGAAATCATATGTTTGAATCCGACCGTCTACTGTGTCTCTATAACGTATGCTCGTATTTGGCTCACTGATGGAGCAGAGTTTTATGTTCATTGGGAGGCAGCGTCGACGATAAATAGGCCACAAAAGTTACCCCAGTAGTTAATCTACATCCTCTCCGACAACGTAAGCTTTTGTGTAATCGGTTGTTGACAATTAACATTATTTATTTAGAAAGGAGTGTTTAAAACGCCGAATCACCTGCCATGCCTATTTATCTCATATGTTAAGTATCGAGCTAGTTGAGCTGTATTTACTTTGGTTCCTGTAGAACTCTTTTGACGGTAAGTGATTCTGGTCAGTCAGTATTTAACATATTCATGTCTGTACATTTTGATCAGTGTTGAATTTGAGTAGTTTCATTGACTTAAATGGTGTAAATAACATCTCATTTCCTTTCACAACTTTGGCTTCAGGTTTGCAATGCATGAATTGGGCCTTTCATCGCGAAAACCATACAAGAAGTGTGCCAGAGTTGTCGGGGAGGTCATCTTCTGTTTCTAAAAGTTCCCTTCGTGTATTAAGATAGATCCAGGACTTGTTCTGTAGTACTCTTCTGCAATTTATCATCATTTAACTTCTGAATCCTATTGCCTTTAATGCAGGTTCTTGGTAAGTTTCATCCTCATGGGGACACCGCTGTATATGATTCCCTGGTCCGGATGGCGCAGGTAATCTTTTTGAAAATTGCATAATTGGTTAGCTGTTTTGTAGAAGAGCTAGAACTAAGTTATTAGCCTTTTGATGGATTTTTTTTGTAAGATACCAGAGTTATACGTTTTTTACTTCTTCCTGGTTCTCGATAGTTACCATGTCATGTGATTTTTAGTGAGGGGCCTGGCTGTAGTCCACTTTATTAAGGTTAATCCCTTCTTTGGCGGCCGGTACAGTTACAGACTGAAAAGAGGACTCTGTGCGTTGTGTAATATGACTGCTCCAGCATGATGTTGCTGTTTGTCCTGTAATAGTTCTTATCATGGACATTACATTCTGTTCACAGAACACATGTTACAAGGATTGCTCAGCATTCGTCTCGTCTATGTCTAGCAATTTTCTCTGTTCTTAGATGAGTGGTATGCTGCAAACATTTTCTACTTTATAAGTTATTGGCTTCCAAGTGACTCTATAATCCCTTTTATTCATTCATCTTAACACGAGTGCCAATTTGTAAAGGAAGGTTGCTGGATTAGGTTTAAAAGATGGAAGGGAGGCTAAAGCTTTTACAGAGGGAAATTCCTTTGAATTACAATGGCCTTGAGGTTACAGCTTGCTGGAATTTTAGAAAATAGTGGGTTGATTTAGATGACTGAAAACTTGTGAGTTAAATGAATTTTCTACATTACTAAGTCTTTAGGGAGGCATCAAAGAGGATCTCAACCAGCTCTAAGGTTAGCACTGTCTAATTGCACATGTCTAAAACAGGAAATAAAGAATTTATTTGGGTTCTTAGGTAGAGTCCCCTAGTTGCCCCTGGGATTGTCTCGCACATCACACAATTTTAGTTGTTTTATAACCCAGATTGTTGTCTGAAAGGCTACCTAAGTTATTGTTTGGGTCCTGAATTTCTTTCTGCTACTTCGACAAGGAGTCAACACAGGAGAAATTGTCATTTTGACCGGGAAAATGGTAGAATTACATAGATTAGCCAAGTAACACAGCTCAAGAAAAAAGAGAGCAATGGTACACTGTCTTCAACATTCGGCAAAGTGAAACATTAGTCACATTACCAAAGTTCCTTGACCCCTACAACTTGCTACTTGCAGTTTAACTTTGGATGAAGATAAAATTTCGCAGGACTCCATCTAAAAAAAGTAAAGTATTCAAGCATCTTGATTTGAATTCCAGTAGGGTTCTTTCTTGCATCACCTCCATTTGTGCTAGTAGGCAGGCAATATGCATGATATATGTGTTGGCAAGTGGGGTGAAGATGTGCATTTTTGCTTCTGGTGTTTTGGATGCTGTATTAGAAATATTCCATGTTAGATATTTTCATCTGATAAATAGCTACTGAATCCCACTCTTCTTTAGTTGATTGAAATCTCAACACGTTGACTTTCTTCCAGGATTTCTCTTTACGCTGCCCGCTCATTCGAGGGCACGGGAATTTTGGTTCGATTGATGCAGATCCTCCTGCTGCTATGCGTTACACAGAGTGCAGGCTGGAAGTAGGTTAAATTCATTTGAATTTTTTCAATCTGACTTGTAGACTAGAAAAATCTGTTTGCATAAATGAAGGGAAGCATTTATTCCTTAATATCAACTTGTGATATTGCTCAGTCTTTATACTGTCTTGGTGCTTAAGCAAGAATGTAATTGGTTTGGGCCGTAAACAGTAATGTATTTAGTCTGCTTTCATCCGCGATGTGCACTGCTAATGGAAATTTGTTGATATGTGCCATGTTGATTCTGGTGCTTTACTTTTATCAATTATCGGGGACATTAGGACAAGCCATATTCACATATGTTACCAGCTAATACATGCTTTATACTGCACTAGATATAGCCCACAATTGGCAGTATGCTCTTTGGCTTAACACTAGCCATTTTGCTTCAAATTTCTCTGGACAATTGAGTAAAGGGCAAGCTTTAAGGTATATACTTATTTGCTTCAGGCTTATTTTTCAGGCACTTACTGAAGCAATGCTGTTGGCTGACTTGGAACAAGATACAGTTAGTGCTACTACTTAGAACAGCTTATTATTGTAATCACATGGTTCAGGGGGTGACTGTTGTCAGTTCATTTTGTTGGATCAAATTGTTCATTGCATTGCAGGTAGATTTTGTTCCCAATTTTGACAATTCTCAAAAGGAGCCATCACTTTTACCTGCTCGAATCCCAAACTTATTGTTGAATGGTTCTTCTGGCATTGCGGTAATTCCACCTGAATCCTTTTCTGGAAATTTACTTCTTTCTTATGATTTGATTTTTTAGGCTTTGATCGTTTGCCCCTATGGTCTTACTTATGCTACTTTTGAGCTACAAATATTGTCTGCTACATCTTAATTTAATGTGTATGTCACTGAGATGGTGCTTCAAATTCTCAGGTTGGAATGGCGACCAACATCCCTCCTCATAATCTTGGGGAATTGGTGGACGCACTCTCTGTCTTGATCCATAACCCAGAAGCCACGGTAGTTGTCATATCTTTTGTTAATGATTTGTTTGTGAATGTTGGAACTTGTTGGAGATTTTGGGTTCTGTTTGAATATGTTACATCTTCTAGTTATTAGTTTCTTCTGAATGCTTGTATGTTTTTTGGGTCGTTTCTGTTTTCTTTCCGAGAATTTTTCTTTTGTGCATTATGTTTTTTTGCTTATCAAATCAAAGTAATGCTCCTGTTTGTGATAGATGTTTTGAGAAA
>JABCMJ010025011.1:0-17500 GCA_014822125.1 Arbutus unedo | reverse complement strand
CGCTGAAACCCTAAAGCAAATTGCGCTATCAATCACAAAATAATAAGAGAAGATGTTGAGAGTCGCAGGGAGGAGGCTATCTCCAATTTCATGGAGGTCCGCTCAGACATCATCTTCGTCCTTTATTGCTAGGAATCCGACTGCCCGTTGTGATTCATCCTCCGATGGTCCCACCAGATCCATCTGCTCACCTTACTCATGTTCATTCACCTCCGAGTTCCTGCATCAAATCAGAGGTACGATCTATTTCTTTCTTTATCGGCTTAAGGCTCGTGTTTTCAGATTCTCCGTTCCGTTTAACCCTCTGTGCATCCATTGACGTAATATTTTTTGTGTCGTGATTTGTTGAATCTTTTGATCTGATTGGAAGTGGTTATTAATTTTAGGATAGAGATGATGTATTTTGGATATGTAGCATTTCGCCGTATGAGATTTGTGACGTAGAAAAGAAAACATCAGCTTAGGTCTATTGAGATTCTCGATTGTCTCCTTTAATTTTTTCAGTAACTGATGAGAGATGTTCATGCCACTACGTTATATACTTCTATACCTTAGAGATCTTTTCTTCTCTTCTAGCTACTAGTTTCTCCAATTTTTATGGTGAATTATGCACCATAAAACTCGAATTTGGAATGAAAAATAATTGATTTTGGATTTATCTTTAGTTCTTAACCTTATAACTTTCATGCTGTCTGGTTGATGGTGTGGAATCTGTGCTTTGGATAGGATAAAGATCATTTGGTTTAAAGACGTTGAACTTAGATGTAAAGAAAATGTATCTATAGATAGTTTCATGATTTCGGTAGAAGAAGGAAAGAAAAAGAAATGAAGAATAAACAAATAATGTAGAAGATACTTCTGAAGTTTTGGAATGAATTCCGACGAGGTAAGGGTATTACATTACATAGACACGGCCTAACTAACTGTTCCTCCGTAACCACCTAATAGAAGCTTATCATTCAAACGACTTCCTAACAAAGTCTCACTGCTTGAGCTGAATCAGAAAATTAATAAACCTGCTAACTTGCGCTAGAACACTGCAGTGATGTATTCTCTCCAACAAAATGACCATTCCAATGATAGCCTTTTCTCCCTACTTTGACAAGAACTATTGAATGTGTCCACTGGTAAAGTATTCAATTGAGTTTCACATGACAAAAGCTGCTTCTGCAAAATAATCGTTATTCTTTGAGAGTTTTTTGTGCCATTCATCTAGACTATGTAACAGGACAAAGCAATATGGATCGGAAGTCTGCAAAGTTGGCAGCGCCCATATATGAATTTAGAAGTTTGCATTTTTTAATCTTTAATGTTGATTGTAAGCATCTGATTTTATGAATTTCACTGAGAATTGACTATTTACATGAGAGAAATGTTCAGGATGCCGAGGATTGACTCAATAAAAGTTAACTCAATAAATCTTCGTCCAAATTAGTTGGGGCTGACTAGCCGGACCTGGTTGGCCCTTTAATTTTGTCACGGGATAGAAATTTAATTAAACAATACTCTTCTATGTATGTACTTGCAACTAAAATCCTTGATAACATCAGTTTTCTTGTATGTCAGTATTCCTATTACTGGTTATGTTGTCAAGTGTTATTAATGACTTGAAGATATTAGTCCATGTTTGGTATGCTAGTATTTTTTGTCCCATTTTATTTCCAATCATGCTACTATTTCCATCTAGGAATATAATCTTCCTTCCAACATTGCTACATATCTATCTTTATATCTGCTTTTTGAAGAACTTTTATTTTGTGAATATGATGTTTTTCCACTTGCCCTTCTTTTGCTCTATACGGCTTTCCCAGCTCTATCATTGTTGTATAGAGTTTCCATTTTTCTTCATAGATATTGGCCAGTTAACCTTATAACACATTGACCTTTTTTCTCATTAAAACTAGACAATCTTAGATTTTGTTGCTTCGTAGATATGGGCCTCACTTATGTTAGAGAACTTGGCGGTTGAATCAACTCTCTCATTGTTACTTATCTTCTTTTTCCCTCAAAGTATGTACAATCTAATTAAAAGGATCCTTAGAGCATTGCCTATCTTCATTTACTAAGTTTTTAAGTAGAAACTGTTTTTGTACATCCCCACAAGTTGATATACGTCCTCCCACCTCCACAAAACCAAACCCAAAGTTCAAATGCAAAACCCTTCTAGATGTGTTCCCATCATTTGTTGCACCCTAAGAAGCACAAATATGGATATGTGATATGGACATGATACGATACGGAAAAATCTAAAAAAATAGGATACGGATATTTTGGGGATATGGCTATAAAAAATAATTTTTTTTATAATTATCGGTTATGTACTTTGCATAAAAAATAGCAAAAAGAAATAGAAGAGTATTTGAATTTCTAATAACATTATACCAAATATTTAGCACATCAATTATCAAAAATCATTCAAAATAGAAAGAAAGCGACTAAAAATACTACAAAGCATTCTATACATGCCAAAAGTCTAAACTAAGAAGTGATAATTTCAACTAATTTCTATTCATATCAATTTCAACATTCAATTGCATTCCCTTCGCCTTCATCGGTGAATATCACGGCTTCCATATTCGGCTCATCAAGGAAAAGACTAGCAACTTCAAGAATATTGGCACCCTCAAGTGAATCAAATGCATCTCCCGCCGCATCATAAAGTATCTAGGCGCATTCTAGGAGTATCCACCCTGTATTCGAAATTAAAATGATTTAATTTTAATGTTGGATATTTATTTGGAGTATCCGCTACGTATTGGGACATATCGGGTGAGTATTGGTATTCAAGAAGTATCCGATATGCGTACTTGACCAATTTTGGAGTATTTGTGCTTCATAGGTTGCTCCAAAAAAAGTGGATTATTTCTTTCTTTCTTTCTTTTTTTTTTTTTTTTAAAGGATGAGAAAGATTGTAATGTTCATGTGATAATTTGCAATGCTTTGTGTGAATAGCCGTCACCTGGATGGTTGGGGACGTACTTTTTGTCCTTTACCCTTTACCTTCACATTTTCTTCTTCATTTGATGACTAAGATGTGTTGAATCACCCAGGGCTCTTTTTGTTCCCCCACCCCCCCCCCCAACACTTCGTAGGGCAGTTTGTAGGCTTAATTCTGGTTATCTGGAAAGGAGAAAGGTTTTATGTTGGCAAGAAGAAATACATTCTTAAGCAGTTGTTTTGGGTCATTGGAAGGGGATATCATTAGTTAAGGCTTGATAATTGGTTTGGTTTAGAGACTTCCACAAAAAAGAATGTCACGACTCGTAACAATGTAATCTTTGGTCATATTACCAAGGTGACAGGGAAGTCCTTCATCTTATTCCAGGCTACTGTTTATTTTCCCTTCATGTAGTCATGCGATTTTTTGTGCTGGCAAATATGCGGTCCTTTTCTCCTTTTAGAAGTATGGAGGATTTATTGTTTGTTTCATTGGTTTTGTGATGTAGGACAGATTTGGAATAGGACTAATGATGATCAAAACAAGAAAACAAAGGCTGTTTTGGAGGACTGTTATAAAATTGATGTAGAACAGATTTGGAATAGGACTATGATGATCAAAAACAAGAAAACATAGGCTGTTTTGGAGGACTGTTTGGTGGTTGTGAATAGTAACAGGGATGATGAAGGGAATTTTTAGGAAGATAGGTCTAGGCATCACACCTAGGTTACGAAAGGCATCACACCTAAGGCCTCTTTAGCATCACACTCAAGAAAGGATTGCATCCACAACCTTGAGAGCTTAGGAAGTTGAAATTTTTTAATATTCTTGTTCATATTCCAAAAGCGTAAAGCTTACATGAATTTATAGGCCCCCAACATGTAAAATACAAAAGACCCTTCTTATTCCCTATGTCTAGGAAGATAAAACATATGGTCAAATAGATAACGAAAACAAAGACTTCCTATTCCCTAGAGGTCTAGGATGATAAAACATGTGGTCAAATGGAAACTTAAATGCAACTAATACATATTCATAAAGCATTAAATAGTCTAGTCCAGCCCAATCAATAGTTGAACTCTCAAGTTTGGCTCTTTGTCATCCAACATATGCCAAATCAGGGCTAGGGCTTTAGAACCATTTAGATCACGTCTTTTATAAACTTTTAATGGTTGTTGACAGTTTCCATCATTTTTCCCTGCAGTTTCACAGCGGTGAGCTGTGGAATGTTTCTGCGATTAGTTTCAGTACTGTTGACTGTTATTTACTAGAGCTGAGGTGGCATGTTCCTTTGGAAAATACCTAACCACAAAACATTAAATCGTGGCTGATTTTTTACTTTATGGTTATTCTTCTATGGTCCAGGATTTGCTTCCGGATCTCTGGCTCCCGCACATGACATTGGTACGATCTCAGACCTCCCGGCTACTGTCGCAGCTGTCAAGAATCCTACCTCAAAAATAGTGTATGATGAGTACAATCATGAGCGTTACCCACCGGGGGATCCCAGCAAGCGTGCATTTGCGTACTTTGTGTTAACTGGTGGCAGGTTTGTGTACGCTTCCTTGATCCGTCTCCTGGTACTCAAGTTTGTCTTGAGTATGTCTGCCACTAAAGACGTTCTAGCACTTGCCTCCATTGAGGTAGACCTCTCCAGCATTGAACCTGGATCCACTGTTACAGTCAAGTGGCGTGGTAAGCCAGTTTTCATCAGGCGTCGAACAGAAGACGACATTAAGTTGGCCAACAGTGTCGATATTGCCTCCCTCCGGGACCCACAGGACGACTCTTCCAGAGTTAAGGACCCAGAATGGCTAATTGTAGTTGGGGTGTGCACCCATTTGGGGTGCATCCCCTTGCCAAATGCTGGTGACTTTGGTGGTTGGTTTTGCCCGTGCCACGGCTCGCATTATGACATATCCGGCAGGATCCGCAAGGGACCAGCTCCTTACAATCTGGAGGTACCTACTTACAGCTTCTTGGAGGAAAACAAGTTGATGATAGGTTAAGAATATGGGATGGGGTTCTATTAGGACCACCGCCGCACTTGTGGCTTCTGTTATGTTACATTTTGTTTTCCCTCCAAATAAGTGAAAATCAGTATTCAACAGCAAGCTTGGTCTGTTTCTGACCTATTTGGTAATGCTTCGTTTGTATTGGATTTTGTACCTATTGCCAGCTGTAGGGTGGACTGCTATGAATAATTTAACTGGCTTCTTTGCTCAGCACGTTGCTGTCTTAGTGGTGCTTGGAATATAAGTCACTGAACAATTAAATTGAGAATGCCTTTTCTTCCGTCTGATTGTATTTCTAATGTGATTTTCTCCACGGGAAAATGGTGGTAGAAACCGCCTACATTTTGGTACAGTGGTTTTGCTGTTTCATTTCCTGGGCATTTTGTCTGAGTGGTACATGCATGCTAAATCAGTTTATTGCAGAGTTTTTTTTTTGGTCTGTAACATTGATTCCACAACCACATTGTGAGTGGTGTTTCTGCAGCCCAGCTCCATGCTAGAGAGCAAGGGATCAATTTGGGAAGAGAATCAAACGTGTTATATTTTGAGCCGCGCATTTGCATTGATGCTATTACAGACTTGAGGAAACTGCAGGTAGCAAAGTGGGATTCTTTATATGCAGAAGCACTTATGAAAATTGGATCAAGTCCAATGGCAAGACTAGCAAGCTAAACTTTTGATGCACGTTCATAATAGCCCGAAACATGGATATTGTGGATTTGCTAGTGACATTGAATACGGAACAAGATTTCCCAGCATTCACAGCTATCAAATGTAAGTGCGTTCACAGTTATCAATTGCAAGTTGAGGGATCACTGTAATGAGGCAAAAATAGTACGCAGAGGACACGTTTCAATATAAGCCAGCAAAGGTAATGGATTAATTGTAAACACACCATATGTTACAGGAGGGTATGTTTGAGTGGCAAATTGTAAAATATCTTAAGACGCAAATGCCGGGATTACTGCAGCGTTGATATGGGTGGCATTCCCGCCTGAGTATCAGGCTAAGCCAAAACCTTAAGAATAAAAACGAGAAATTTAAAGAATCTCCTGTATGCATTGAGCAATCAAACATGTCTACTAGTTTGCTCTGGCAATTAACAGTCTTGTATAGGAACTAATGGTAGTCTGCCTCCATAGGTCTCTGGAAGTTGGCCCTCATCAATGTCAGCAAGTAGAGTTGACTTCAAATTTTTGTCCTCCACAAATACGATCTGCACAGATATGTTAACCTCCGGTCACTTGAATTTACCATGAACAAAATGTGCAAACTAGTCACCAACTTGGAAATCAGGTATGTCTCTTTGAAACCATCTTCGATTTAAAAATGAACAATGACTTCACAGAACTTTTGACTTCACATTAATTTTGACAAGTGTCCTTGCTCTCTCTATTAATTGATATGGCTTAAGGAGTTTTCATTTAGTGTACAAGATATGCTGTATGATGACAATAATTTCCGTCAAAAGTATCATACATTTTCTATTTTCGTTCAAATAACCAGAAAAAAGTCACACAAAAATGACCTTTTAAACACACCTGATTTATATCTCTCTACCTTTAATCATGCCAAATACAAATACAAATACAACGCACGATCATTCTTAAAAATAAGGGGGTGTAAGAACCATCATCGTATTGATATTTCCTCAAGTCCAGGTTGATGATAATGATTACAGTACTATAATCAACAAAGCAAGTTTCATAGTTACCTTCTTTATTGTTTTCTTGTCGATAAATGGGTAGACAGCCTTCCATGCTGCCATAAATATGTAAGGCACATGTACTACATATAACTTGCCTAGCCTCTCTGGGTAACAGTCCTGTCATTTAAGCAAGCAAATTAGAAATTTACAGTCATAAGCTTCTGTTGGTTTTGGTTTCTAGAGAAACACTACATGGATACAACATTGCAATAACTCTTCCACTACTTACAATATTTGATTCAATAGCACATCAAAGAGAAAATTTTCATAGGAAAAAGAGTGGGTGTATGCTATCAAGTCAAGAGTTATTCATGTAACCAAGCCACCGAGGCAGTATATGTTAATTTAGCATATATCCCTAGATGATTGTGTGTGTTACAACATTTGTTAGAATGAAACATGAATAACATTTTCCTGAGAAATATGACGGCGAGAACTTTACCTGTAAGATCGATAGAGATGCAAGGTATCCTCGAATGTCACTGCTAGTGTATCCCCATCCCTCACAGTCTTGAATGCAAAGGAACTTTTCCTGTCCACTTGGCATTCTGAAAGATCAAGGGGATATCAAGTAAGATTAGTTACTGGCTCAAATGTCTCAAATTTTTATAAAGATGGAATGTCTTTATCCTGTTACATGGGAAATGAGGATAAACTCTTACTTTTCGCTTGCAATCAGGCAAACAAATCTTCAAAAATAGGGTAGAGCAGCCTCTTTTTTCAAGTTGTCAATTAACTAATAATTATGGAGGAAACTATGTAGCTTCAATTTATTACTTGAATCAGTAAGTTTCCAAGAAAAATATGCAAATCCAAAGCTTTAAATAAACAGATCTTCTTTCATTTGTTATTATGCAATTACATCGCCAAGACACGTGCAATGATACTCTTTTGCCTAGAAGTTTATGCCCTCCATTTAATATTTTTACTCTACTTGTGAGAAAACGAGCCTCAAAATTTAGATTTCCTTATTGGACATTTTACCTAGCACATATCTTGTCGAGACTGAAAACCACAAAACCTGTAGAAATCATAAGAAAGAGAACAAGTTAGCTTAAAATAGGCATCATTTCAAACAATATCGTTTATCTATTCCTTTGTCGAATGCCGTAAAAGGAAACCTGAAAAACATGTTTTTACTGAGACAAAACCAAGTGATTATGAGGATTCAAAACGATCACACGTGAATAAATAGTAGCAACATACGCTTGAACTCTTCTAGACTTCCCTTTGAGGGTCTATGTCTTCCGGTAAAGCCCACTACTATGGGGTGCCCCATCTTATCTGCTCCCTGCATGAACAACTTGTTTTGGGCAAGGTCATTGGGAATTTCTGATGCAGATATGGAGCCCTTTGGAACAAATTCCCTCCTCCAGTTTAGGTAATTCAGAAGTAGGTTAGTGCCCTTTTCAATATCTAACTTGCGAGCTCGTAGAAATCTCCGGATCATCAAATCATCCACTTCCTGCAGACCCAAAGTACAAAGCATAACATCCATCCAGTAAGACTGTCAGATTACTGATGCGAGCAACCAAACTTAATGGAGCCCAAATGTAGGGACCAGGTCTAAGCCCCAGATCCAGAATTACAGAACTCCACGTCTACCATTAATCTCAAGAGACTTTTGCCGGTGAATTGAGGGAAGGAATGTCTAAAAGATTGGCATACTTCTATATTTATTCCTTTTCCAATATTTGTTAATAGCTGCAAACACTTGTATCTTAGGATCACAAAAATACGGAATCAAACTAAAAAGTCCAACAATCGGTTTCCTTGAACATTAAATTCTGTAGCAATAAATAACAGTGGTGTAAGTACAACAATTCAACTCGGGAAATATGCATCTCCAGCCTTTACCCGAGTTTTGTTCAGTCAACCTCTAATTTTGAGAAGAGTTCCCTTAAAACTCTTGTCCAAGGTGACTACTCAAGTTTATATCAGATTGAATTTTACTCAACTTTATACTCAAATCTTTCCTCAAATTTTGATAGGCTGTGTTGTATCCCTCAAATTTTGAATAATGAAATTTGTGCGTAGATTGGGTTAGCCCCTTGGAGTTTTCATACCAAATGAATGTTTTGCTCAAATTCTTAATTACCACCACCGGTTGTAGACGGGTGGTAAATGGCTTCATCCCAAGCATTTGGGTGGTCAAGGGGTCGAAGGCTCGAGTCATGCAATCAACGCCCCCTCGAACCTTGTCCTCTTGTGAAGCCCATCTGTGATCCACTAGCACGTGGAAGGGCGGTAGAAATCCATGGGTGAATGCCCCTCACGAGACCTGCCGAGCGTCTGGAGTCCTTATGGCGAGGCCCAAGGGATGTTGCTATAGCCGGTTGCTCCCCTCCTTAACCTCTTACCGAGCTAAAAAGAATTCCAATCAACTGAACAAAGGATTGAAAATGGTCTTAACTAAATGAGAAATCTGTTAATTTCCACCCCATGTGATGAATGAGGAGTATTGCAGATGGCTGCTCTTGTGAATGGAGGAAGCCTCCATTGTTCTTTAGGGAGTTCACATTATCTTTTTCTCTTCTCTTGTTTATCGGTGATTGCCTACATAAATACATGTATGTTGAAGGAGACTGATTAGAGTGAGGTATTAGGGTGCAGTGGCGTCGAAGTTCAGCTAATATATAGCATCATCAGGAGTCGGTGTCCTTTCTCGACATAAACACGAAGATTTAGGAGAAATAATGGTTCGGGAGTCTTCCAATCTAATCTAGTATTAATGGATTGAAAAAAAAAAAACTAAAAACACGAAAGAAAGAAGAGAGTATTAACGGCACAGCAGCAGAAATTATGATAAACAAATGAAACGATTGCTATTGACAAAACAAGGATGAGAGAAAGAAGGAAGTGAAGATCGTTGACTATTATTACTTACTACTACTACCTTTGCAGAGGGATCTTCTCTTTCAACAAGGGCTCTCATGATTCCGACTTTGCTCCGTTCTATCTCTGTGTTTTCCAAGCTGCTGCTATTCTCATCAGCGTCTACACCCACCGAACCCATTTCTCGCCAAACCGAGAGAGAGAGAGAGAGAGAGAGAGAGAGAGAGAAGGGATGAAATGGGAGCCAAATAGTGGTGGACTATCTTCTCTACATTCGAAAAGAAATTGGGCATATGTCAGAGTCATTGATATTTATTTATGTTTATTTGTTTAATCAAGTCAACTTCTGCTTATTTAATCAAGAAATTGGGAACCCATATGTTTATTTATTTATGGTAGACTATCAATTTTTCTGAATTTGTTGGTTCGTCTCGACGACAATAATTTAAAATGTATAAAATTATGTTTAAAAACTAAAAAAGTTCATTAAAGACGAAAAATCAAAATAGTTTATGCTTTGGTTTATTTTTAAAATTTTAAACATAAATTCTTTTATCGAATCGAATTAATAAATAATAAAAAAATAAAGAAAACAAAAAGAAATTATAAAAAAAATAAGCCAATAATTTAATAAACACCCCAGTAAAAAACAAATAGTTTGCAAATGGTTGTTGATAGCTTCCGGCCAAGTATAATAAATACTAGCAGTTAAAAAAAGATAGTGTCGGAGCGGTGGTTGTTGTGATGACTCTCGGCCAAGCATTGATAAATAAGTTGGAGTCAAAAAAGTAGTTGGCGAGTGCTTGTTGATGCTGCATCGGAGTTCAATTTTGTTCATCTTTTATTATTTAAATTATTCTTAAATAAAAATAAAAAATGAAATTTTTTTGCTTAGAAAGTAAAAATATTTTTAGAAAGTGGAGTAATATTTTATTTTCTTAATTACTTAAGGAAAGTTGTATAGTCAAATTATTTTATTTCCGTGTATACATGTGTATATATATAGGTACATGTATAAATTTATATACTCATTATAAACGGTTTCGGTTCGGTTCGGTTCGAACCGCGGATTGATAAAAAAAACCAATTACCAAACCAATATTTCCGGTTTTTACTTTTTTAGAATCAGAACTTGACCACTAAACCATAAAATCAAACCAAAATAAACGATTAGATTGATTTGGTCCGATTTTTTGATGTTTTGAATTTTCTTAGACACCCTTATTATTGATAGCTTCCGGCCAAGTATAATAAATACTAGCAGTTAAAAAAAGATAGCGTCGGAGCGGTGGTTGTTGTGATGACTCTGGCCAAGCATTGATAAACAAGTTGGAGTCAAAAAAGTAGTTGGCGAGTGCTCGTTGATGCTACATCGGAGTTTAATTTTGTTTATCTTTCGTTGTTTGGATCATTTTAAAATTTTATTTCGATAATTAAAATTATTTATTTTATTCTTATTAGTTTATTTAATTGTCACGAAAAAATTTAGCTGAATCAGATATCGGTAACTATTTTATCTAAAAATATAGTTTTTAAACTTTAAAAATATTTTGACGTAAAAATTTAGATTTTTAGGTCAAGCACTACCGATATCCAATTGAGTTAAATTTTTTCGTGATAACTAAAGAAATGAATCAGAGCAAAATAAACGATTTTAATCCTCGAAGTGCTCTAAAGGGTAGAAAGTGAACAAAGCTTATTCACTCTAAGGTGAACAAAATTGAACTCGCCTTCACAAATCATATACGAGCACAAAATTAAACAAAATATTATGATATTCTTCGTATTGAAATCTAAATCAAAGGCATTACATTATGTACAATAACATATATAGGTTTGTAAAAGCATTAATTAATTTTTCTTCTGAACTTCCCTAATTTTGGGTCACTTTTTTTATTTATTTATTTGTTTTAAACTTTTTCTACTGTATTGGAGTAGGAGCTATAACGAGAATAGTAAAAAATTTCTTCACATTTTTTAGGCCATAACATTGTCAAGAGTGGTTTGATTTTGTACAACGCCTTCTCAATGAGAGAGGAGGACTGTTGTCATTTCAAAGTTTGAAAGAGATTAGTAAAAAAAAAAATTAAGCAATTGTGATCAAAAGTTTAAATAAATCACACAAGACAAAAAATAAATAAATAACTAGATATTTTTCTTGACTTATTTTGTCTTTCTAAAGTTTTTTTTTAAGTTTAATACATATTTTTTATATTCAAAATTTTTCTTCTCAAGACTAATAGGGAAAGTGAAATGTTTTTCAGAAAAACTAAACTTTTTCTCTTTTTTACTAAGAACAAAAATTAATCAATTAACACACAGATAAATTACTAGCAAGGACGGAGAACTTCTCTTACGAACATAAAACAAGTTCAAATACATTTCGAGTAATTTTTATTTTTTTACTTATCAAGACACAAAACTGAGTAAGGATAATGTTGGCAATACAACTGTAGCTATTGCTAGATAAGAAATACCAATAATTTAATAAACATTATAAATTAACTTGTTCACTTAATAATTTTTAGTATTAAATAATATTATTTATTAATCCCTTAACAAGTGCCCCTAAAAGCACCATTTATCATTTGTCTTAATTCATCATGTTTTGTGATTGATTCTTAATTTTACATTCTACCAATTTTAAATATGTTTGTTAATGTAAATCCAAAGTAAATTAAATTTGATGTTGTTTAATATAATTTGATGTAAATTATATGCGATTACAATTATGATTAGTTAAATTGAGATAGATAAATATTATCACATATAGTATATATATATCATTCCTCCTACCATAATACTTGAGACTTTTTATTAAAATTTTGAATCTCGAATGTAGGTGTCACGTTGTTTTCTAAATTTATGGTATTTTCTAGAACTTTTAAAGTACATAACATAAATTAAACAGATCGAATTTTTGACTAATTCTGTAGGACTCATCATTTACCGAACTAATTAATGTGAGAAAATAAATTATGTAGTAAACTTACTAGCATAACATTCTTGTATAGCATGGTTATGGACATTACTAACACAAATCTATGCGATGAACCGGTTATAATCATTTTTTACAATCCAATGAATTAATTATTGTAATCAGTTAACTTTAAACTATCAAATCAAAGTACGTAACTTAGAAGAAAGAGCAATATGAATATCACTGATAATCATTTGTTACAATCCAATGAATTAATTATTATAATTAATTAGTCAACTTTACACTATCACATCAAAGTACGTAAAGGGACTTAACTTAGAAGAAAGAGCAACATGAATATCACTCATAACTACATAAAAAATGTTGACTTTTGAATATCAATAAATTACGTGGCATACTTATTATTCAGTTCTATCTATAAAAAAATACCTAGTGTTTCATTTTATATATTTTTAAAAGTTAATATTTTGTCCTATTTTTTAAAAAAATCCGAATTATTCTCAAAACCCAATCAGTCCAGTTTCAGCTTTTTCCCTAAGAAAAATGAATTGCTTAAAATCAATTCTCATTAGTCTAAATCAGTCAATAATGTTTAGTCAATATGGTGAATTAGTAATTCCTACGACTCTAATTTTAAACTTTCTCACGTTTAATTTACATATCATAATAAATTTCAATATCACGGAGAATTTACTATATTCTGTGATAGTAATTTACGTATCATGGTAAATTTGTATCATTATGGTAAATTTTTACCTCTCTAAAATTTCTTGTAAATTGTCAGAATATGATAAATTGTAAATAATTCAGAAAATATTTTTATTCTTTGGCGACCATCACGGTTCAAAGTGCAGATCATGTAAAATTCAAATACTCAAAATAGATACTACAAAAATAAGAACGAAAATGAAAGATTATTCACTCGTCATGTAATCCAAACAGTCTTCGAATTTTTTTGTTAGGTTTGACAATGACGAAGAACATAAAAGTGGCGGGATATGAGACCTGAGGAGAAATATAAGAACAAAAATTTGTGCAATCTCGTGCAAAAAATCTGGAGATATGATCAATATTTTAGTGAATCACTACTATTTTATGAGATTTTGTACAAAAAATTCGAAGATATCATAAATATTCCATTGAACCACTAAGATTCTGGTAATTTAACCTCAATTTTGCATAGAAATATAGTCATGTCAAATATTCCGTTGAACCATTAGGTACAGTAACATTCCGGTGAATCATCAAATATTTTGAAGTATATGTTCCATTCCTGATTATATGTTTCGGTGAACCAGTACTATTCCGGTGGATCTTAGTTAACACTTTTTACCATATTTAATTCTATAATTGAAGCTAAATTTATTGTTACGAATTCAAACCTACTAAATCAGGAGTATATGTTTTGACTTAAAAAGGATAAGATGTAAATTAACACTAAAAAATAATAGCAAAAATGTTAAAACAAGTAAAAATGGAATGAAAACATAACTTTAAAAAGTGTATAGGATAAAACCCTACGTTGTCAGCATTAATACGATCCTGATTTAATTTACCCATATTACATTTGGATAGTAGACCCACAAAAAAAAGATAATATGATCCACACATGAAGATCAATATTATGAACAAATCAACCTGTTCCCGCACCACAATAAAAAGACTAGAATACAAACACAAGCGGAGTCATAAAATTTGCCTAGAGGGATCAAAATTTTAATTTAATTACATAACACTATTCTTCTAATAAGAGATAAATATAAAATCTTAATTACATATTAATTTAAAATAGTACTCAATAACTTTTTCTATTTAAGTAGGAAAGAGAAATTCATTAAGTAAAAAATTAAGATATTTTTTAACTATATGCATATGAAGTTGATGTTTTTTAATGCGAAATAGTTTTTTGTATAATCTGCGTGGTAAAAATAATTAATTTTTATTTGGATAAAATTCTTGGTATAATTTTATACAATATGAGAAATAGTTGGGACAATTTTTATATTTTAAATAAAATACTTGGGGTAATATCATAGTTTTAATGGGTTCAAAATTATTAATTAATTTTCACATCTCTAACAAAAATATAGTTTTTCAAAAATAGAGGTCGCAATTTTAATAACCCTAATTTTTTAATTTAATTTAAATAATATTGAATACATTTCCCTTTTAGTTAAGTTTTACCTCATTAATTACCCTCCAAGTTGAGTAAATATCCTCTATTCACCCGTTGGAATTCGTACCGTTGCATTTAATGCGATAGACGTGCATTGGTAGCTTTTTTAAAAACCAATGCGTTTCTCATGTGTGTGGAGTCAAACAGTGTATATATCTTTTTCAAATTAAACACCATCACTTTTACTTTTACTTTCCACCATTTTAACCTCTTGTTACTCTTCTTCTTCATCTTCGTTTTCAAATTCACTTTTTTGTGTCCATTAGACTACCTAAGCTTCCTAGTCGCCTTGACTTTGTCTCAAGGCTTTCTTCTTGCCTCTGTAAGTCCTTTCTATCCTCCATCTCTTTTCCTATCTTCCTCATCCTTGACCATTTTTCTTTCCAAAAAATGGAGATTTATTAGTAAATACTTGAAACGGCTTTAAAAATGACGAAATTTCGTTGTCGGTATGACATCCCCGACAACCTCATGATAGAACTAGATGGCCCTCAAACCCCTCATGACGAGGCCACTGGTGACACCTTGGATATTTCTTCAATGGAAATTACTTAGGGTGGGGTTAGATTCCTTCTTCACCCTCTTCTGCATAGAGTCTGGCAATATTTTACATTGATGTAAATCTCGATTAATACTTTCAGAATAGTGATGCCCATAGTTGAACTCAACAAAATCATAAGAACTAACTTAGAACTTTGGGACATTCAGTATAATTCTGATATGGTCAAAACCCATACTGATATGTACTACCTTAAGATTCGAAAAAATTGTCAAAGAATTGTTACACATCTCTATGACTCAAATCGTGGCAATGATGATGACTTCATGGTACTTTTGGGCAACTGGTAATTCAGTCCTAATGAACCCAAAAATCAAAGACTTAGTATTCTCAGAAGATTTGAGAAACCTCGTCAGTACCTTACATTTCTGATTTCTCCCCATTTTCTTACTTCGACTATTATTTTGATCACTTGTTTGCATGTTTCCAAACGTCAATCGCAACAAGGCAAGATCTATGGCCACAACCAAATGAAGGGACTTGAAGCTTGTTCTGGACTATATCGGCCCAAAAGAACAGTGCAATAAAGGCTGAGCTCTTGAGGTTCTACTTCGATACAATCTGAGTTGGCACGACTATATTGGACTTCTCTCTTATTAGGGATCGATTTCCTAGGTCCAGTGATGAACATGCACATATTATACAACAAAAAAATATGAAACCCTACAAGGTAGAACTATGATTCATACTTTTAAGATCTCTTTGGTTTGATCTTCACAACCTTTATAGTTTGCTATCGAAGTATGCATACGACCAACCTCTTGATCTTGCTCAACTAACCTCGTGATCTTCTACCATAATCCTATTGCATCTCGATCATGAACCAAGTGTGGACTAAAAAACGTGATCTTATTGCCCTTACAGAACGTCTCTCAATATTCTAAATATTTTGAGTGTTGAGTTCTGGAAGGCTTAGAGGTGTATTTATAGGCAATGATAGGTACCCCAAGTAGAAGTATGAGCTAGGCTTCCTATATAATTTGGAGTCCTAATCCAGCCCGAAGTAATTCTGAATTATATAAATTACAATTTATACCACTACAAAATTATAATTGCATTCCCTTTTTAAATCTCAAAATTATATTTCGAGTTCCATGTTATTAAATGCTCATTTATCTTTCCATGTTAATGTTGATACCACATTTTACCCCACTGCTCAATATTAGGCAAAATAGGATGCCTAATATAGTCTGAAAGAAGTTAAACGCGTAAAGTGACCATTTTACCCTTGAAGGGCCGATTCAGCAAACACAGGCCAGGGTTCGGGAGCACTACTTGAAAAATAACTTCACCGAATCGTGAAGACCTCACACTATCGATCAGTACGATGATACAAGTCCATTGACAGTGATTTGGATAAAAACAGACAACGCTGACAGTTTTCGGTTGCTCGAAACGAGGCCTCGGGAGCACGATTTCCGAGCTGATAAATTTAAATTTCAAGAAGCACATATTATTGATCAGCACATCAATACGATTTCAACGGCTGTATCGAGGGTTCAATCTGAGGTCGGTAAGTTAAAAAGTCATATATCTTTAGCGACCAATCGATACGAGTATCGGTTTGAACACACGATTTACGAGAGGATATTTTTAAATTTTGAGAGATATATATTATTGATCATCGCGTCGATACGAGTTCAACGGCTATATCTGTGGTTCGATCTGAGGTCTTTTGAAAAATTTTCGTCAGAAATCAGCATTTCAGGACGCGTAAAAGGAGGAGGGGGCAAAAGTGTAATTTTCCAAGCGATGACATCACCCATGCGCCACTTGGGCGCAACATTGGCGCAAGTTGGGCGCAGGTATGCCCATGGAAAATATTCTCGTTTCGGCTGGCGAAAGAAATAATATGGAGCGAATTAGTCGGTGAAAGAAATAATATCTAACGAAGGATTATGGTTTTATTTTCGTCTATAAATATAGAGGTTTGCATCTGAAGAAAAGAGGTTTTTTTTCTTTTTTGGGGAGAGTTAGAAAGTTTTAGCCAGAGTCAGATTAAGAGAAAAAATATTTTCCAGAAACGGAAGACGATATTCTTTCCTTCTTCGTTTCTTCTTCTTTTTTCTTTCGGTTTCTTGTAAGAACGGAGGGTGTTTATTCTTCAGAGCCGTTCTTAGCTCTTTATCAGAACGAAATTAGTAGAGAGATTCTGTCCGTTTGTTGTTTTTCTTTTTCAGTTTCTGTCCGTTTTTTTGATTACCAGAAAGATCAGAAAGTAATTTTACTTTAGTATAAATAGGAGTATCACAGAATTATCTTGATACATCAGTTTATGCTTTAGTTTATTCTTTCGTGTTCTTTTCATTTGTAATCTTAACGGCAGAA
>JABCMJ010025005.1:0-10673 GCA_014822125.1 Arbutus unedo | reverse complement strand
TGTGAGTACCTTAAAAACATATTTTAAACACATTGAACGGTTCAAATTATTAAAATTTAATTAGGAATGAAAAGTTTAAATGTTGGTCTAATATTAATCTAAAAAAGTGTCGATCCGTATAGTCTTTCCCATATATATATAATCCGGTAATAAAAATAAAAATAATCCGGTACCGGCTAGTACCAACCGATATGGCCGGTATTTTTCGATAGGACCAATATCCGACCAGTACGGGCTGATATTAAAAACGGTACGATATTATAAGTACTCGATACCGTTTTTATACAAAAATGGTATGTAACGGTTGGAACCGATATGGTATTGATATATAACTCTTCATTGAAACAAAAAGGTTTAGTTCATAAATTCCTGTAGTTTAGTTTGGACGAGGGGGAAAATGCGAGAGAGAGAGAGAGTTCTTATAAGTGGATTACAGAAAGTTCTCTCTCCGTTTCTGTTTCTCTCCTGTGTTTTACGGGGACTCTCTCTCTCTCTCTTAAAGATATCCCAACAATATAAGTGCAGTGAATCATAACCCAATAAACTATGAGAGAGGCTTAAACCCCACACACAACCATTTCTATAGTGAAAATAAAAGCCCAATTGGTATTATGTCAAGGCAGGCAGACAGGACTCTTAGTTAAGCAAACAAAGCTCAGCTCCCAAAACAATAAAGAAATTACATGCTACCAGGTAAATAAAGATCCTGGTTTCAAAATACACAAGTTGAAAGCCTTAAACTTCTCAATATGAATCCCATAGACAAATTCCCCTATCTGCAAGACCAAAACCCACCGACATCGTCGGCAACACGAACCAATATGAAAACAAACTTCTATAATTAATTCATTTAAATGAAGTAAGAAGAAGGTCTATAAAACCAGAAGAAGGCGCCACGAATTGCCTTTCTAACCAAATTTGAATCCACCAGCAGGAAGATTGGGATGGGTATTTCCAAAATTAAAACCCTGCTGATTTCCATCTATTCCATCTTGAAGAATCTGTTCTTCCTCATCTTCCTCGGCCCAATATCTCTCTAGAAGCTTCACAGCCTTCTCATAGATCTCCGTGTTGTCATGGGTTTGGAGATTCTCAATCTTATCCAATCCGTCGCATTCGTCAATTGCTTGGGCGTAAATATTGACTCCCCCGTTCATTCCAGCTTCTTTGTCAGCCTCGCCCACCTTCAGAATGTTCTCAAGCCCTTCAAGGCACACGGTCACAATCCTAGCATCCGGACAGATCAGAAGATCGCAAAGTGGCTTAATGCAACCTTGGCTCGCCAAGAATCTGCAAGGAAATTTGGTCGAAAATGAATATGCAGGCTTGGCTCATCAAATTATTTAACCAAGTATAAGTCGACCTTTATCATTTAGCCTGCGGGTATGATGAAGGTAAGAAGTACCAGCTGAAGCCTCTTGACTCAACAGCCCCTTTGTGCAAGGTAAATCTTTTTGGCAAGTAAACTAGTAATTCTCTTGCCTTTGTAAGCATTGCAAGTTCAATAACTAACGACCACCCAAAATCCAACATATAAAGGATGCCAACGTCTTTCTTATTGAATTAGGAACTATGACTAGGAGAATAACACTTAATATTCCCGAAGATTGACCAGAGCTATGGCTCTAATTAGCAGGATGGCAAGTGGCAACGATACTATTGTAGTTGGCACCAAGTAAATAAAGGTTTTTGGCACTGAAGAGTTGTCACATATTTGGCCGTATTCTGACAGAAGGGAAAACTCAATTGAAGAAAAGCCAAAGCCTAGGTCAGCCTATAAGTGTAGATAAACAACAGTAAGGGATATGCAGAAATGGAGAAGAAAATGCACCGGATCTGCTCAGGAGATCCTCCAGAGGTAGCATTTGAGATAGCCCATGCAGCCTCCTTTTTTATGTCAAATTCTGCATTTTGAAGAAGGTGTACTAGAGGAAGGATGATATTGGCTTCAATGACTGCCTGTTTAAATGAAAAACAAAACAAATTAACTACAATATAAAGAACAAGAAGTACAATTCAGAACTAGTCAAAAGTAGACGTGACTAGCTCATTATGCTTCCCACACATCCTTCCTTTATTTTTTTAATAATTTCTAGATGCCACATTCACTCCGTTTGATAACTGCTTAACATATTGTCCATGGCATATCTCATCTTATTAATCTTATGGAAAGCACACACATTGCTACAGCCGTTGGCATTTGCTGCCAGTGTAACTCGTGAAGTTTTGTAAGGGTATTGGGTAACACAATTGACTAGCGGGAAAACAAAACATGCTAAAATACTTGCCTGCAAAACATGGACAAAAGAAGTTAGAATATCTGATGTGCTTCTCTGATGTTCTGACAATAAACCAGCTATGTCAAACCTCTAAAGCAACTTCTAAAACCAAATTACTACAATAAGGATTAAAATAAAACAAGTTTCAGCAACTAATTAGACGGACTAAAGATTCAGCTACTTTGTCATGAAATTAGGAGCAATATATATCTTTAGGAAGATTGGTCTCAGATAACGAACCAGTCAATTTCCAAGGATATCAAAAGAAAACCAAATAAAAATGCACCATCGGTCATGAATAAAATGAGGTTGTAGATACTAAAAAGAAAAAAAAAAACTTCCTTCTACCAATGCAGATTCAGTCATGGTTGAACAACATTAGGCATGCAGGCGAACAAGGAGAGAGATCAAGCCGTCGTAATGGTTCACATAATATATGGCGACAGATAAGCAATAATTGATGACCTGCAAGGGAATCCACATTACCTGAATTTGAGTCCTATTCCCGGCAGTGATATTTGATATTGTCCAGCAAGCCTCTTTCTTGATACTTTTCTTGTGATTGTTGGAGAGAAGTTGATATAGACAAGGGAGGACACGGTTCTCGATCACAAACTGGAACAATTAAATGAGTTAATTTCTTAGGTAAGGATGAAAGTACAAAAAGATTGCTGAAATGAAAGATATGAGGAGATAGCGAGTGAGCTTCAAGCTTTCCCAAGATTATCATTCCTCTAAAAGGCATTTTTAATGCAAAATGTTTTCTCCATTTTTAAATTTTTTTATTGACAACAGAGGAAATATTAATAAAAGAGGAAAGAAAATACCAAAAAGTACAAGGGGGAGGAATCCACCAAAAGCACTAAGAGACAAGATATTACAAGCTACATGGGAGCCTCCAATATCTCAATATCAAAAATAAAGGAAATCCATCAAAAGAAGGGGATCCCTATTAACATATTTCATTTCCGAAGGGCATTCTGTGTCTCTAAAATTTTTGTTTCTCTAAGTAACTCATTTCGACTTGATCTGCTATAAAACTTTGTGATAGATCTGTATACGCACAGAATACATGAGCTAATCTAAAGGGTACTGCCAAAAGGTTATACAGAATAATCAAATACAATTTCTGCCACGGGAGGAATCAAGTACAATTTCTGAGCTCCACCAAGATATAAAAACTCTTCATCTCATCTTTCGCATTAATCATCTCTGAAAAAGCTGAATGGTTTCCCCAGTCAGCCTACTAACTCCCAATAGTAAAGAATTTTCATACTAATTTTGCCTAAATCTATTTGGGACAAATAGGCACAATTTCCGGGTCACCTCTAGTTGCTCCTTCAAATTGTGAGGATATCTTAAGATGATTGTATTAGGCCATTCCTAAAGCAGGAGACATTCTAACATCTACATCAGGTCCTACGGGACTCGAATATCATGACATAATGCCCCCTTGTCCAGTTCTTCGTGTGCAATCCCGGGGACTGGATTAAACAAAACCAACCAACTTCAGACTATGGGGGCAGTTGTGATTATGAAAGGGTGACCTGACCACAAGATAAATTGGGGGCCATAGGCCATAACAATTTTGTAGTAGCAGAAGTTGTATTGGAGATACCACATGTTACAAGGCCATCTGTAGATGTACAAACTACAACGTACCCATGTCGGACTCGACACTTAGAAATGGACTAATAACTGAGTACTCCCAAAGCACCATGTGGTATCTCTTATGCGGTACTCCCGACCTGAGTTACAGCAACACACACTATGTGGAACACCCAATGTTGTCTCCCAACAACCCAATAAATGTGTGCTTATGTCCCACCAACAAAATTTGTCGCTACATGATTTGTAAGGAGTACCACGTAAAAATGTCACATGGTACTCTAGGAGCTTTGGATAATTACTCCTTGGATATGTGTCCAACATATGTCTGGAACATTCACCTTGCTAGTATAAATTGAGACTACAATCTAGGGAATACCTATGAATGAAACCTCAATATTATGTATGAAATGATTTATGTTATAAATAATTATGTAACTACCCTGAGTTCTCACTTTGTAGACATAAGAATTAGATGAATGTGACACTCGTCGCCAAGTCCATGTAATATAACATCATTGAACACATCTAACGTTCCGTTTGTTTCAACGTAAAACATTTCAAGCCAAAATAGACTCTCGTGTAAAATGCTCTTTTGCAAAATATTTTTTTTTTAACTTCACTTTTTTGTAGATTGGGTGCAACTATTTAACATTGCAATTTGTATTGCCCAAAGTTTGGCAGTGCAAAGGCCAAGGTTACAATCAAACGATGGGGATTGGGTAGGCAACAAGAAGGCTTCACTGGACATGTTGAGAAACACGTGCTCCTCAACAAAACACACAAGAACCCATCTGTAGAATGACTTACCGCGTTCTTGTCGGCAATTTATTTTCCATCAATTTCACACAAAATATTTTACTTAGAAAATCTTTTGACTGAACTTGCAAAACCAAAGGAGGAATCTCTCTCTCCCCCCCTCCCTCCCTCTCGCTCGCCCCCCCCCCCCCCCCCCTCGATCTTAATCTCTAGAATTTTCTCGGTTCTTATTCAACAGCATTTGCTATCCCTGCTTTCTTTCTTTATGTTTTTCTCCATTCATATCCCCTTAGTCTCCTCCTATATTTTATCTCCTCCACACCTTTTCTGTATCCCCTAGTAATAATACTTGACAATACATTAATCATGACTATTACTCTGTCCCATGTCGAGAAATCCTCGAGAAGACATTCTATATCACAAAGAGATTCCTGGCTTCCACCTTTTAGTTAAAAAGCATAGGATAGGACTTACATGTGTATAACTGACTTCCATTATGAACAATTAACTAGAAGTCACAGAAGTCCAAAAATACTTTCAGTGCAACCTTTAAAGAAATCAAAGAGAAGTTCTTTTTTTAAAGCAAGCAGCAACCAAAGGTGGGTCATGTATGCATTAAGTATACTGACACGTAAGCGCAAGTTTCATTTTCAATGGAATCGGAATCCTTTCCTAGGAAGGCTTTTCTGTCTTTAACCTTTTATCAAAACCACAATGCCAAAAAAAAATTACAAGGTTAAGTTGCACGAAATTCTAACAAATTTCATTACCGGCATAGATAAAGCTGCGTCAATATTCCTTTTAATACCATATACATAAATAAAGAAACAAAAAGGAAAGAAACTCTTGCACCAAGCGGACTTTAAATAAGAACTAATTCCACGAAAGTAGGAATTTTATACCTGAGTCTGGGCATCATCACCAGTAACAATGTTTCCCACTGTCCTAAGAGCAGGAATGAGAACAGTAGGCGATGGATGGCTTGTAGAAAAGAAATTTTAATCAGTAAAGAGCAAAACGAACTAACTACATAAAACCAAAAGAGAATGCTAAGTTAAAATCGATGTCATGAAGTAAACTTTTGGGAAGATATACAAACATACAGAAGAAGCTCCACAAGTCGTGGACAGACACCAGCCTCAATCACAGCTTGAATTTTGTCATTTGGACCATCAGAAAGATAAGAGAGTGCCCAACAAGCATCTGTTAGAACTTCTTCATCATTCAAGTGGATAAGTTGCTGAAGAACCGGCAATGCAGGTTTCACCTTAAAAAAACAAAAGAAGACAACTACCATAAGCAAACTTGCTACCTTTATACAGTTAAGAAGGAAGACAACATAGCATTAAGACCGCGTGTCCCATCAGCAAGGAACAAAATTTCATATCATATACATAGAACCTTTGTTGAAAAGTTTTATGTTTCTTAGGAGGCCAAAGCGAAACAGTAATGGAATCTCAAACTTCCAATGTTTCCACTGACGCACAACAAAATGCAATGGAACGTGTCAAAATTCCAGGAAACATACCAAAACATTGACTTGAGAGCCTGCTAGAAATATCCAACATTGACATTTTTCATACATTCCCGCATTCTTTTGATATTTCAATAATGTTCCGGCTACATTTTCAAAATGTTTCGGAAGTGTTCCAAAAACCTTTCTTCTTCTAGGCTTACCAAGACAACATACTTGAAATTTGATCCCTGCATTTATGAGATTATTGAAAAAAACATTGGGATGTTGCAAAACCTGCTCAAACGGTGTTGGAGGCTTGCCCCGACAGAAATTGGAAAGGGTCCATGTAGCATTTCTCAGCATAGATAGTTTTGAGTGCTCATTCAACTGAGATAGCAAAGGCACGAGAGCACCATGACCAAGAACAAGATCCCTACAACTCGGAGAGTCACCAGCAACATTACCCAAAGCCCATACCGCCTGTTTAAGATGTAAAGATTTCAGTGAAGTAAAATCATTAGTAATCACAGCAAAATAAATTAACAGATACGTGTCGAAAAAACAATGAGATTACTCAGTACCAGAACAAGTGAATGACCAAAAAAAGATAAGAAAATTTTAGATGCAAGGATACAGTCTAAATCAACAATGGGAATTTAAGAAAAACTAACAGAATGAAGCGAGATGGAAATCAAGAAAATTACCAATTATTGTGGAAAGAATAAGAAAACTAAAATTCCTAAAATAAGTAACAATGACATGGAGTTTCATATCAGGAAACCACGTGAACCGTAAATAACAACAAGAAATAACGCACTTAACACAAATCCGAACAAGATTCCTAAAAGTATTTCAAAGCAAAATGCGGACAGAGTTTACCTGCTCCCGAACATCATCACTGGAAGAGCTCAAAAGTTGTACAAACTTGGGGACAGCACCCTGTTCAATGACAACTCGGGTATGCTCTGACGTCCCTGATGCAACATTGGTCAAAGCCCATGCTGCTTCAAACTGCAAACAAAAGCAAAAGCAAAATCAAGCTGGTACTAGCTAGACTTTAGCTTCCTGAAAAAACAGTTCAGTGTGGAGAGCAGCAGAAGAAATATTTCGTACTTGCAGTTGAGGCAAATCATGCCTTCCAAGAAACTCCACAAACCTAGGGACAACGCCCGCTTTTATCACTTCGTCTATTGGAGGGCTGCGCTCTACACACATTGCAAACCAAAAGTCAATATTGAGGTTCAGTAGCAGAAAAATCCACTACAGGAGTTTCACCCATACCAATTGATAAAAGCTTTCTGAACTGAGTAGTTGCTTCCACTTGTGCTGCAGGATCTTCAGACCATACTCCTTGCACCATCAAAGGTATGCTTTCCAACTGTTAGACATCAGAAAGAACTAACAATCAATATAAGAAAAATTTGATGAACCAAAGCGCAAAAAGTGGACAGTAACAACAACAAATCGATATGGACATGATCATAACATCAAACATCATCGACGTTCAAACCAGACAGGAGTAGAACTACAATAATGCACCTGTTTCTACCATTAGCACTTAAAACGTGCTGTAGCATTCACAACTTGTGTAGCATCAGAACATAGATGTGCATACAGATACAAACTGACAGCAGTTCAGCAGCTACCCAACTGAATAACCATATAACGGGATCTCAACACAACAAGAACAGAAATGTAGAAAAGCTTATTTCTCTACCAAATTTGGTGCGAAAACAAGGGAATCCGGCCCACTTTTAAATTGAGCAATCAAAGCTACGATTCAAACATGAAACACCTTCTTCTTACCTATAGTTCAAACCACAACCAAACCAAACCAAACCCAATGAAGACAAACTCATGCTTGGCAACTGAAGATCAATATGCAGCCAAAATTACAATATTGACACTTCTATCAAATGCCTACACATATTTCTAAGAGCTTAGGGAATCTCAAAGCATCGCAAGTTCTCAAGACTGGAAGAACGACTCTTTCTCTCACTTCCTTCAGTATGTTATTTTGATGAAAACACCTGTGTAGAACTTCCTCTTGCAAGGAGAGGGTAGCTGAGACTTGTATCTTCAAGGCCACTTCTAAAAGTAAGTACCACCAAGATCTGGAACGTCTCCCGTGGCCCACTATCTCGAAGCTGATCACTCTTTTCCCTCTGGAGGCTTCACCCAACAGTTAGTACTCAGTGCTGACATTATATGATGGACATAGTATTAAGGTATCTTAACCCAGTACACCATTGCCAGTTTTTGCAGTACTCCAACGGCTGCAGCCTACGAACATAGTCGTTCAATTCATACTTGACATAGTTTCTGGTTATGACTCCAAATTATACACATCCATGGCTATGAAGAGCGTACACATCTGCTAGCCTCACATACAAGTGTCCCACACGTCTAGGACACAAACACACCGGAAACACATCAGACACACACAAAAAGATGCTCAAAATGTTCTTTTCTTTTCTTCTCTAGGGCATGCCGGGGACACGCTGAAACTAGTTCAGAACATGCCAAAGACATGTTAAGGACACATTGCAAGCACACAGAGAATGTAACTGGGGTTGTAAAGAAATCTTTTGGCCGGTAAATGAAAAACTTGATACATATAAACGGAACAAAACTTATATTCTTCGTTCAGTTCATTCATCACCAGCCTAGCTGAGAGAAAGAACAAAATAGAATAGAAGGGGAGGAGAAAGGTGGTGGCCGATGCCAATCCGTGGGTAATTTAATTTTGTGTGGGCACTGTTAGTAACTTAGTATGTTCTTGAAGATTATGGTTTTATTGGTTTATTGTCATTTGCTGTTTTGTACCACTAAATTGATGGAAATAGATGGTATTTTCTATGTGAATCTTATTTGCTTACTCTCATCAACCAATACTCTTAGTTCCTTTTGGTGTTCCCAAATTTTCAACCTTTTCAAGAGACGTGTATTATTTGCATTAAGATTTAAATCGACACATCCACGTTTGAATGCATTTAAAGCCATTTTTGTAAGGGATTGTTTGGAAAAATAGAATTATACTTGACTATGCAAAGAGGACTAACAGTCTGGGACATACCAACATAGAAAGCCGGACCACGAATTTGGCAAGGGCGAGTACATTTAATTCAAAACGTCAAAGATTTCCTAATTTTTAGAGAAACAACATGTTTGCGTGTTGGTCCCGTATCCAGTACGTTTCCTATATGCATCCGTGCTTCTTAGATCCTAGGATACACATCAGCCTTGAAAAACAACTTAGATGAAGAGCTCGTAATCATATGTTCAAGGCTATTTTTAACCATGTAGGATCATAACACATTACGCCACATTTTGGCATAAAAAAGCAGTCAAACTACTCCAATTGCATTTTATAAAAATGCCAGTTTCCACGAATTGATCTGTATCCTTTCCAACATTTTCTCAGCCACAAAACAAAACTCGTAGCAAAACCCCTACAATCACATCATTAACGACTACGGGTAACATCATTTGAAATGTTTTCGATTATGTGAAATTCCAAATTACTAAACGCTGAAAATTCAAAAACTCAAAAATATCACAAAAATTCAGTAACAATTCCCATATTTTCCAAGCAATCAAACACCACCCAACAAAAAAAAAAAAAGTAATCCATCAATCAAAGATCAGCGCAAAAAAACTTAATTTCGGTATATCTGAGTGAGAGAAAAAAAGGGTAATATACCCTCCTCTCGATTGCGGCAGGGGTCTGCGAAGCATCTGAGAGTTGCTGAGACTGATGCAGAACCAGCCCCTCTCTTCGCTTCTTCAACAGATTGTCCTCTCTTTTGTTCTTCCTGATTTCGACCAGATTGTCCTCTCTCCTCCGGCGAGCTTCATCGGCATCTACTCCCGTCTTGTACGACTTCTTCCGGACCTCTGTGCGAGAATTGGGTCGCAGAGACATTGCTGCTTTGTTACTCTCTCTCTCTCTCTCTCTCTCTCTCTATCAATCTGTCACTCTTTATCTCCAGAGTGTGTTCTAGGATTCAGAAGAAACCACTTCGAAATAGGGTGGATACGACGATGACTCAACTCTCAAGTCAGAATGGAAGAAGGGGCATAAGGGAATATGTATGTTGGGTGGGCTGTGTGTACGGCGGTGGGTGTGTGTATATTTGTAGAACGAGAAAAATAAAAATGGAAAAGTTTGTGAGAGCGAGGTCAAAAAACTTCCTCCTTGGTTACGTTTCGTTCAAGTCACCTCAAGGCATACTTTGAAGTCACCTAGGGTTTTTTTATTTTTCATTTTAATCAAACAAGTCACCTATAAACACTTCACAATCACACCTTTATTTTCAGGATTGAAGACTTTAGTGCAGCTTGTATAGTGTACACGTAATACATGCAAATAACGTAATTTTATTTTAGAATGAACTTCCAAGAGCATCTTCAATCTAAATTTTTATTCTACCTAGTTAAAAAGTTATAAAAATATAATTATTTTAATTATACTCTTTATTTTATTTATTCATTCATACATCAATTTTGTATTTTATACTTGGAGGGTGAGAGAAAATAATTTAAATCATTCATTCATTTGCCCAGTTTCT
>JABCMJ010024994.1:0-15628 GCA_014822125.1 Arbutus unedo | reverse complement strand
TTTATCTCACTCTCAACAAATACAGAATAATTAATTCCAAGATTTATATAATCTCATTTATTGTTATGTGTATTCTACGTGTTCCTCCATCCCAAATCTCAATCTCATTTTTAGGATGGATTATATTTACCTCCTCTGAGATTTTTAGAAAATACACTGACCTTTTCTTTGGTTTGAAAAATTATACATAGGCCTCGTTTGTTTTTTATTTAAAAAAGTATAAAAAAATTAGAACTTAGAATTTTAAAAGTTTAATTAACGATATTTGACTGATTTTAACTGTAAAATAAATTAATGCGTAATAATTTTAAAAATTAAAGAGATTAAAGTAATTTCTCAGATATTCCACGTTGATCCGATATTTAGTTGAATGTCCACGAACATTGAAATATAAACAATAAGAAATCATGTGGACATATATATTCATGCACCCTTTATTCAGTGGACGCTCATCAAGACTTTCAAGAACCCCCCCTCCTCTCTCCTACCCTCTCTTTCTCTCTCTGATTGCTGCATTGTCTTCTTTAGCTTCGAGAACTAATCTCATTTACACCCGTTAAAGTGTTGTCTCTATCTCTCTGCGATAATTGAATATCGAATTTTACTGGGTTTTGGCCTTTGTTCTGCCTCTTTTTACCTAGAGGATCACAAATATTTCGGAAAAAGAAGAAGCTTGTGTCGGGCGGATTCCCCATAAACTAGAAATTGCTGAGACACTGAGATTCTCTCGAAATTTGAGAAAATAAAGGAATGCCTGTTTGTCGCTTGGTCTTAATTGTCGGAGAAAAATTCCTTTTGTGGATTTGGGTTTACTATTTTTGCTAATTCTATGCAAAACCCAGAAAACTGTGGAAAGAGTAGAAGGGGAAAAATAGGAGGAGAGTTGTATGAAGAAGTGACTGAAACAATGAGAGATGATAATTCAAAGAAGAGCAAGGTTTTCCCTCTTATGCCTCTAATTTCACTGAAGTAGAACATGATGAAATTCCTCTCTAAATTTTGTGTTTTCTTCAGATTTTGATGTGGTTTCTGAATGTTTGTTCTCTGTTTGGGAAAAAGCTTTCATGGTCAAAGAAACTGGTTAGGAAATGGTTCAATATCAAGAGCAAAACTGAGGAGTTTCAGGAAGATGAAGTTGTTTATGGGGGTGAGTAGATTTTACTTTTTCTAGGCCTTTTCACCTTATTGATATTTGATAACCTCCTCTTTACTATGATTATTCCTATAACCAATTTGGCTGCTCATCCGATGTTGAAGTTTCTAATATGATTCCTTTCCCTGTTTGATTGCTGAGAAAAATGGAAAATTAACGAGGCAAAATAATACTAGATGCCCTTTGCTGTTTCTTTTCCTTCAGTTTAGATAGTCAAGTAAATGTATTTGCTCAGCTGAGTGAAGAAAATGAAAAAATACCTTGGGTTCTAGTTTCGATTTCTTTTCTTTTTGTACCATTTCTTGACAGCCAAACATGTTATACCCTTGGTCTATGTTTCCCAATATGTGGATCATACTTCCTCTGGTTCTTCTATTTTATTTCTTCTTTAAATTTAATGAGGTTGTTAATTTTTTTGTCACTATTCTGTTTTGAGATGTCAACTTATTCATAAAATGGTGATTTTGTCTTTCAGGTGGGGATGTGGAATGGAGAAATAGCTTCTCAGAGAGGGAGCCATATACAATTAAGAAAAGCAGAACAGGTTCAGTGCCCTCAATCACCACAACATCTCTCTCTCTCTCAACTCTCGATTTGCAAAGATGACAAATTTTCACCATTTGTTGTTTCAAGGAAAATGGATTTCCCCCCACTGATGTTATTCCTACTCCCTTCCCCTCACTTGTATACACAGAAAAATTAAGCAGGAACACGGATCGTCCTCGGCCGGGGAGTATTAGTCTTGATCATCCTCAAGTTATAAATGTGAATAACTATAGGTTTGTCTCTCAATCCACAAATCTTTTTCCTGGTTAATCGTATGTGTATGTTGTAGACAATGATTTTCTATGTTTTTTTGATGGTACCAGCATTTTTGTGGCTACTTGGAATGTGGGAGGAAAATCACCACCAAGTAATCTGAATCTAGATGATTTTCTCCATTCATCACCTCCTGCAGACATTTATGTCCTTGGGTAATGACTTATTTGGTCTTTGTCACTATATCGGTTTTGAATAAATCTACTATTTACTCATTACTAGTAGAACCATACACTTCCTTTTCATGCTTCAGATTTCAAGAGATAGTTCCTTTGAATGCCGGGAACATTCTTGGTGCCGAAGATAATGGCCCTGCCAAAAAATGGCTATCTCTAATCCAGAAAACACTGAACAATATTCCCGGGACTAGTGGAGGTAGCGGATGCTATACTCCTTCACCTATCCCCAATCCACTTGTAGAATCAGATGCAGATTTTGAGGGATCGAATAGGCAGAATCCCTCCTTTTTCCACCGTCGATCATTCCAGACACCCTGCAGCTGGAGAGCTGATCAAAACGATCCTTCAACCTCACAGCCTCACCTTGATAGGCGATTCAGTGTTTGTGATCGGGTGATTTTCGGTCATAGGCCAAGTGACTATGATCCCAGTTTCAGATCGAGTCATAGACCAAGTGATTCTTCGTGGGGTCACAGACCGAGTGACCTTTCTGCGAGTCACCGGCCAAGTGACTATTCAAGATGGGGTGGTTCATCAGATGATGAGTACGGGCCTGGGGATTCACCGAGCAGTATGAGAGTCTCGTCAACGTACAATGCCGGATATGCGCCAATGTACAATGCCGGATATGTGCCAATGGAAAATGGATTTAGTGTGGCGGGGCATTCAAGGTACTGTTTGGTCGCTAGTAAGCAAATGGTTGGGGTTTTTCTGATGATATGGGTTAAGAGTGATCTGAGGGAACATGTCAGAAACATGAAAGTATCTTGTATTGGCAGAGGATTGATGGGTTATCTTGGAAATAAGGTATATCTCTTTTTGAGTGGATCTTGTATTTATTTTCTTCTGCGAAATCAAGTTTTGAAGGAGGAATCTAAGGAAATGAAAACATGCATGCTTTGTTTCGCAGGGATCCATTTCAGTCAGCATGTTGTTACATCAAACGAGCTTTTGCTTTGTTTGTAGTCATTTGACATCCGGACAGAAGGAGGGGGATGAGCTACGTAGGAACTCTGATGTCTTGGAGATTTTAAGGAAGACAAGGTTTCCACGAGTCCTTAGCCTTGGCGATGATAAGTCCCCGGAAACAATCCTTGAACATGAGTAATACTCTTGCACTGATACTATCACGTATTTTCTGACTAATTGTGGCTACAAAAATAGGATATAAAGGAATCTAGAACAAATATGAGCTTTTATTATCTGTCTCTTCTTGATCTCCCACATGTTTTCACACTTGATTTTCCTTTGGCATTTGAGTTAGCTATTTGCTCACATCCCATGTCGTCTTTTGTCATTGTTATTAACCATCCTAATTCTACTACCCTTAGTCTAATCATCCATATTTTGATTTGTTCTAGTCGAGTTATTTGGCTCGGGGATCTAAATTACCGGATTGCCCTTGCCCATCGGTCTTCTAAGGCGCTTGTTGAGATGCAAAACTGGAGGGCTTTGTTAGAGAATGACCAGGCATGATACACATTATTTTCTTTCTGTCAAAATGCTTACCTTCACTTCTTGTACTTATCAACTAAATCAACAATGCTTTTGTTATCAGCTGAGGATAGAGCAGAGACGAGGGCGTGTTTTCCAAGGATGGCAAGAAGGTCAGATATACTTCCCACCAACATACAAGTACTCAAATAACTCAGATAGATATGCAGGGCACGATATGCTCCGGAAGGAAAAAGGACGAACACCCGCATGGTAAGAATATCTATCCTTCCACTAGGCCTGAGGAAATTCTCATTTATAAGCACATAAATTGTAATAGGTATTGCAAGGCACTGATCCAGCTGATTTTAATGTGTTTTAGGTGTGATAGAATTTTGTGGTACGGAGGAGGGCTTCATCAATTGTCTTATGTCCGGGGTGAATCTAGGTTCTCGGATCACAGACCAGTTTATAGCATATTTTGGGCGGAGGTTGAGTCTCATCAAGGCCGTTTGAGGCAAAACATGAGTAGTTCTAGTTCCAGAATTGCGGTGGAGGAGCTGTTACCATACTCGAACGGATACACTGAACTCTGCTTCTTCTGAAACATGTGAAGACATAACAATTATGCATTAGAGTAGGCTTTCTAACACCATTTCTCTACCCCATTAATCCTGCGTTTCCTATCACTATCACGTGTTCATATTTTCATTACATGCCTTGTTTTCCCTTTTGGGGGTGGGTGTTTATTCTTCATGTTAGCCCTCTAATTGTTTTGTTCCCAGACTAGCTACCACAAAAAGGATTGTTGAACTGCAAGTACTAGTGATTTTGAATGATTGTTTTGGCTGTTCAGCACAATGACTGTAAACAGAATATACACCCTAGCACATTGCCAAAAAGTGTTCTGTAAATCTCATCTTCTTTCCCTTCAGGAGAATTTATCGACCAATTCCTATCCTTATTTCCTGGTCCCCTCTTGCAGAATGGAATTGCTTTAGAGAAATTCAGCTTTGAATGGTGACGGAGACATGTCTTTTGCCCACTGACCGAAAAACGTTGGTCCTTGTCTTTCCCTTTTTTTTTTTTGTCATGGTTTTGAGTTGAATCTCACTTCTTTTGTCTAATTGTTCCCCTCACTTTCCCTTATCAGGTGTATATGTCAGTATTTTTGCTGGCTAACTTATTTGACATGACATTAACCACAATTCAATCAACTTAATATAGAATTCCCACGTCGTTAAAGTTCCGTACAAGCGTTTGCAGTTCACATATCTTCAGGTAAACAATCGTCGCCTCTTATTACGAGTATAATTCACTTTCCCACGTTAATAACGAATAATAGTCTATTTCTGTTTTGCAGGCTGAATTTAAACTAGTGAGGCCCTTCCCAAACGGTAAAATCAGGATTAGTGTTTTCATTTTGAGTGATTCTTTGTTTGTTTGAAGAGACTGTTAAAATAATCTTTTGTATGATGCTGCCTTTTTGGTTTAAGTTTGAGGGTACCAGAACAACTAATGTACACTCAAAAGACTAGAGTATTAGAAATATACGGAATTGGATTTTGGTAACCCTCTTGTTCTGTTTTTTTTTTTTTTTTTTGATAGCCGAGATATCTGGCCGGCTTTGGGTATGCCTGACTTATTGAACCCTAACCTTGGGGCTAAGCCCCTTGGTCACCTTTCTCCTGTCACTTAATCAATACTTCTGGGTTTTCTTGTTCTGTTGTTGCCATTGATTTTTCTGAAAAGAGTAGTTTTCTTGATTACCTCGCCCATCACAATTTTTTGCTTTTCTTTTTGCTGTGGTCTGAAAAACGAACTACAAAAGCAAAAGGCTCATAGATCTGCAGGTATACTGGAGAGAGATATTTCCACTTAACTTCTTTTCTTTTTGTACTACTGCCATCACTTTAATTTGTATCTTGAGGGCAACAAGGTGTATTTAGTTGAACCAATGACTATAGGAATTTTTCAGTTCTTGTTGTGGCAATTAGAGATGGTATATCTAGAAAACCAGAAAATGAAGGATAAACAAGATGATATTAGGAGGAAATGGTGGCTGAATTTTGTTGACAAAATTAAAAACTCTTATTGGAAAGTATTCCAACCTCCTATGTTACTTGAATCCCTCAAAATAGTCTTGTAAGGAAGTATGGATGGGCTTCAAAACACAAAAAAGGTCTGGCACATCATAAGTACTGTCTTCCGAGTGACCGATTAGTAGAACTTGCTAAAGCTATAAAGTATTTGTGTCAGACACGTGACATTTGAATAAGGGTATGAGATTCATGTCAAATAAGTTAGCAAACATGTATTCCAGTTTAAATTTTTCACGAGCTATGCATAGAACTCAGATAACATGCATGAAAAGTCTAAATGACTAGCAAACACTGTTTAAATAGAACATACATACATGAAAAGTTTTAGATGTTCCAACATGTACCTGTGTTCTTAAAATTAGATAAATCTGATACTTAAACATGTAATCATATTTGCAGCAGACATTCGTACATGAATCCATAACATTGTCCACCTTAGTTAAAATGAGGATCTTTGACTTTATTCTAACATTTAACAATTTGTGAATACTTTTTTCCAAAGAAGAACAAGAACAAGAAGGTTTAATGACTGAAAGATGACAGATGGTTATGTGCAACTGTTTTTTGGCTAAATATACCACAAAGAATTGAAGCTCTGATGGGTACATAAAGCCAATATGATGGCAAAGAATATGGGATTGATGGTATATGTGGGAATGGGGATCTGCATTGCACACAACAGGACATACTGTGTGTCAAAGTGGTGCACAACGTGCCTGTAGTGCACAATACACAACAAGAGCCCCAAGATTGTATATATGACCTCTCTCTGCAGCTTTCTTTTGCTATCTGTTACTTATTGTTGCTGTTGCTAATGATTTTACTGGAAAAAGATTGTTATACCTCTTGATTATCATCAGTTCTCCAGGGGATGTTTGCTTTACTTTTTTTACAGTGAGGTAGACAGTTGAGGAAAAGGCTTCAGGACAGGACAGTTCAGCAGATGTTGGTATAATGGGATAGTCATGATTGAGTCACTCTCTCTTTTTGTTTAGGACTTGTCCATTTCTACTCTGATAATTGCAATAAACAAGAATAAAAAGTGAATCATTTGATTCTTAGGATAAGAACAGACAAAGAACTCCCTAGGCCCACAGCTTACGGATGCTTTGCTCATTATTAGGATACTGCAAAAGATGAGGGAATTTGGAAGTCAACCTTACTTTTGTTAAGGGAATCAAGAATTTTGCTATGTACGTACAACAACGCACAACATGATATGTAGTTTGTCAAAACAGAATTATTTTGGCCATAAAAATAATGTCAAATACTAAAAGCACGTGCAACATGTGAAGCGGTGTAGTGTAGAGAGACAAACTCACAAAATCCGCAAATAATTTAGATGGTAAATTACTTTGAAGCATATATTGGGTATACAATGAGATGATGCAAGCTGCTCCTCTCGAATGACTCCTTGAAAACATTATTTACGAAATAGTTATCCTGATCATGCATGGATAATATCTAAAGAAATCACATTTTTAAAATAGTGTTTTTTGATTAGATTTGTATAGATGTCCAACAAAAATATAAATTTTCTCATGAATAATTGAAAAGATGCGAGAGCCAAACTAGGCCCACAACGCGATGATCCAAATTGGCCTTTTTGTAGGGCTTGTTAAGAAGTTCATTTGTAAAGAAATTATTTTTAGTGATCATCCATTAGTATCCATGGAGTCTGAATCATTGTTTGAGTTCTCTGGTTTCGCTCAACTGTTTTCCTCACCCAAGCTGCAAAACACAATCTCTAAGTTAGTCACCATAACAAAATTGATATATACTAACGAAATAATTTTATCAGAAAAATTATATTTTTCTTCGCTAATCCATTAGGCAACGAAATTTTTCTTCATGAACTTTTATTGCCTATAGTTTCACACAAAAAAGTCTTAGCGACGAAAAATAAATTTCCTCTCCGAATATGTTCTATTGGCGACAAAATATTTGTCGCCAATAGAACATATTTGGTGAAAAATTGTTTCGTCGCCAGTATCAGATTTTAGAGACGAAATATTTTGTTGTCAAGAAATACATATTTGGAGATGATTTTTTTCGTTGCCAATATCTGATTTTGGAGACGAAAGATTTCGTCTCTATCCACTAGTGCTGATTGGACGTTGGTCTCGGAAAGAAACTCTAATGCTTAAGTTAGTCATTGTTTGAGAGAAAGAAAAACAACTGAGAGCAAGAAAGAGTATTTTGTGTGTACCTAAAATCGGAGCACGCTTGGCCTATTTATAGAGGAGCCTACTAGAGCACTAAGCACACGGTGCCGAAATATTGCATCGTGGACTGCAAGCCACGATGCTTCCGCCACGTGTCCCATATCTGTGCAAATTGGACGCTAACATCCCCATGTCATTCTTGGTAATTGCCCGCAACGTGGGCCACATGTCCTACTCAAGCCGCGTCGAGCATCATGGTCAAACAGCACGGCCAATTAAGGTCACTTAGTAATCTCCCCACGAACACTCCTGAACACCAATTGTATGAGGAGGCCACGGTCAAACAGCATTGGGCTCGATCCAGCCTATCTCCAGCTAAAATGTTCCAAGCATGCATGTGGTCCTTCAACCCATCCCTATACATATCCGACCTATTACAATAGCCTCTCAACTCCCCTCTTGGCATCAGTTGAAACCGTGGAGGCCAGAACCTCACAATCCACACCGAGCTTCGAACCAACCTATCTTGTGTTCATCCCGTCCTCACGCCAACTGCCACTCAGACCGCACATGTGCAGAGGGGCAGAGCACTTGGGTTCATCATGTGCCTGTCAAGGACACATGGTTGCCTCCAATTAATTGTAGCATCACGTATGTTAAGGAGACCGTTGGCAGCTAAAGGGACTATTTGCTCGAACTGATTCATCTCTGGATCATGCCACGCGTCAGCCATCTTGTGGTGGAACTTAAAATGCTTTATTTTTCCCGCACATCCCCTCAAAAAATGTGTCCGCCTATAAATGCATAGAAATTTAGAGAGAGAAAGTCTCTCTCTCTATATACATACTTTTATATATATATATATATATATATATATATATATAACTATTGATTTTAATGGCTGAGATTAAAAGGACTTAATCTTTTTTTTTTTTGGGTTCATTCTCTTCAGCAATTATTCATTTTCCCTACCGTGTTTTTCTCTCTCTCTCCCTACAGAATGCACTAAGGCCCACCATTCAAAGCTTTAATTTGTGACGCGGAATGGAGAATGCTAATGGAGAAGTGTTGCCCTAATCTTGTGGTCGGGCCATCCTTCAACGGAATCTCCTATCAAATCAAAATCTCCTTACTTACTCTCTCTCTCTCTCTCTCAACAAAGCATTCTGGATATTTTTTTATCTAAGAATGGCTGCTACTCTTGCTCTAAGCTACTTCCATAACGTAGGCTCAGTAGGCACCACCAAGCTACCCATTGCATCCAAAATGGACCAAAACATGACATCGCTATCAAAAAAGGGTCCCCAAATCAGGTAGCATTAACAGAAAACAGGGAAGATGTTAAATGTTTCAACTCGACAACAAGCTCTTTTGTCTTGTTTGATATCAGGTTCTAGAAGATGCACTCCACCTGTTTGAGAATATGAGTAAACGGGACCTTTTATTTGGAATGTGGTGATGAGGGGACTAACTATTGATGGGTACTTTCATGATGCCGTTGAAGTATATTATTGAATTGAATGTGAAGGGATTTGAGCTAACAATTTCACCTACCCGATTGTGATTAAGGCGTGTGTTGCACCATCTTTTTCTTCTTTGATTAAAGTTGGGTTTGATTCAAACATTTACATTTTCAATTTCCTTGTCGCTATGTACACGAAACTTGAATTGATTGAGCTTGTTGAGCAGGTGTTAATTAGAAGCTTTGTGAGTTTTTGTGTTTCAAAGCGACAAAATAATCTATAATATGAATTCTTTTCTTAGCCAGAATTCTTTAGACAAGAGGTGTTCGATTCCCTTTTCCTCTTGGTCGATCTCTTTCTTGGTTCTTATTGAGGCCTACTTTTATGAATAGAGCACATGTAGAAGAGCATATATAGATGCAATGTGTCCTAGAGTTATTTTTATTATGTTTGGAATTCTGAAGGTCAATTTGATGCATGTGTCAAATCCAAGATTCAATTTTTTTGGTTTTCTAATAAGAGATTGATTGCAATTGAGAAAACAATTGCTTCCCAATTGGCAAATGTGTCAACAGCTTCAATTTTATGCTTTTCTTATAGTTGTCTCATTGTGTAATGATGGTTTTAAATTAGGAGATTTCTGTTAACAAGGTGACTTAAGTGCAGGTGTAATGTGCCGGTTTGCCAAGTCTCTAGTGTTGCTAAGCTTGTTGACAGCTGGTTTGCCAAGTCTTTAGTGTTGCTGAGTTGAGCTGGTTGACAGCTATATGCCAAGTGTTTTCCACGTATCTAATGTGGTTGAGATGTTTGAAGCTATATAACAGAATTATATTATACAAATCACGTCCAATAAAAGTTTGTTAGGGATATTTTCAATTCCTGTAATTTCTATTTTAGAGTTGCATCAGTGGTAATAAATAGAGCATGTACTCATCTTGTAAACACAGATTGAAGGAAACTTCTCAAGGTGCCATAGCTTACAAGTTCATGGGCTGCCATTAACAAAATCTATTTCTCTCTTCTGTTTGTTTTCTAATTTCATCTGTTCTCTTCTTTATGGTATCAGAGCATAATAGAGATTTGCACACATATTGTTTGTGCTTCGACATCTAGTGATTTAGAAAAGGGGAATAGAAAATCTCAACAAAACAAAACAAATTATGAAAGATAATTAAATATCCTTGAGTAATGGAATTGAGTTCCATATCAGTTATATATATTTGAGGGAAAAGAACTCTAATATAGTGCAGAAGATTTAAAACCAAAGGAATCGAGTTGGAGCAAAACAAATTATGAAAGATAATTAGAAGTCCTTAATTTTAGCCCATTTTAACTGTTTCCTCAGCTGCATCATCAAGATCTTCTACTGTGATTTAGTGCCATACCACTAACCTGCAACCAGATTCGATGTCAAAACAACATTTGTTATTTTTTTTAATATCAATAGTCAGTAAGATTTGGGTTCATGAACTAACATTCAGAATGCTCTTCCCTTTGTCAACATTGGTTTCTTCAGGGAAACGACAACTGGTACTTTTAGTTGAACCTTCAACAAAGGCCCTTGGAAAAGTTAGCACCTGTACCAGAGGCAACATAGAGATAGGACAAGTGTTACCATAGCAAAAGAACCCCCGGGTGGGTGCAAAAAAGACAAGGGGCTCAACTTTAAACTACATATAAACTAGAGGTTATAACTTTTCCCCCCTTAGTTCTAATTAAGTGATTAAATATCCAATATTTTTTCTCTCTCATATCACTAGATTCCATCAAATCATGCTTTTTTTTTTAAAACATAAACAACCTTGAACATCAAGACGGTTAAGGTGGGCTTGAATTACCATATTCTTATCAAGTCAGCTCTCGATTACTATCCACATCCCGACCACAATATTGTGCTTCCTCTTCTAAGGCTGTGAAAGAAAAATGTCAAATAAAAATATTTAGGTAAATAAAAATATTTAGGCGAAGTAAATATTATTTTTTGTTTCATAAAAATTCATAATGTACTTACCTTTGTTAGTTTTACTCATCGGATTTGAAGGGCAAATCCTATCATCATGTCCCAACTTTTTGCATAAATTGCACTTTCTTTTCTTCTTGCTTAAGGCCAACTCAATTCCACTTTTCAATCTCCCAGAGGGTATAGCAACATCTTTTTCCTTCACATCATTTTTTCTACCCTTGGTTTGTGAGATATTTGGATCTGAAAGTAATATCTGAGATGGCTCGGTAGAATGTATATCATTTATTTCATGAGAAACATTGATTGGAGGCACATAAGAACGTAAATCAAGTTTTGATAGCTTATTGGATAAATCATTCATAACTTCAATGTAAATTGTGTATGCCTCATTTGATGGGGCAGCCAAACAAGCCAATTTTGTAGATTCTTGGCACATATGGCTAAGCCTCAATGGCTCGGATTCTTCTTTGTCATTGTCATCCACCAATCCTTTAGAATCAATTATCCTAAATTTGTTGGCTTTTGCATCCATCGTGGAAAAATAAAATTGTCCGGTATTGCATCAATATCTAGTCGAACAAACGCTTTCAAAATGTGTCTATACAATATCCCAACAAACTCAAAGTTTTGACGTTCACACATACCCTCATATGTTTGCAAATTCAATGTCACAACGAACTCTTCAAGTTCATCACCCTTTGACTTCACCACGAAGGATTGAAATCCATTGTCATTTCTCACTTCTTCAACTTTGTAACGATTGACTTCACTCATTTCAGCCTTAAACTTGGTAAAGACATTTCTTGTATAAATTTTTGCCGCATGCTTCAACAAGAATTCATTGTCATTCACAATTCGAAATTTGTGTTCAGATTCAAAATCTTTGTCACTTTCCCTTTTCACATTCTTCTTCAAGGTTTGCTCATAATATGTGTTAGTATTCATGCCGGCAAAAAATGTGCCACAATTATAAACGGGTACCCACGATTCGTGAATATCAAATAACTGTTGAAGCCATTCATTGCATTCTAACCCATTTTTTGTCATCAATATCATCCATCTATCTTCAAAATGCTCTTTTTTATATGTCGACCAAATACATTGTTTCACCTCTTTCTTGAATTTTGATTTCTTGTAGTACACTTGTGACAACTTTTCAACAAATTTCTTCTTGATATGCCAAATGTATAGTCGATGCCGGGTGTTGGGAAAGACTTTGGCAATTGCTCCCTTCATTGCCAAGTCTTGGTCAGTGATGATAGAAGTTGGAGGTCGTCCTCCCATAGCTTCAAGCCACGTATCAAACAACCATAAAAATGTCACCTCTGTCTCGTCTTGTAGAAGTGCACATCCGAACTGTATTGACTGCAGGTGATGGTTTACTCCCGTAAATGGTGCGAAAGGCATATTACACTTGTTTGTTCGATATGTTGTGTCAAATGTGACTACATCTCCAAAATACTGATATGCCATGCGAGAACGAGAGTCCACCCAAAAAAATTAACAGCCCTTCCACTTTCATCACAGTGAATTGCATAAAAAAATTGTGAATTTTGTGCTTGTTTTTTTCTAAAGTAGGTAAGGACTGATTGTGCATCTCTGCCATCTAGCTCTCTATGTCTGACATTTCTCAAGTGATTGTAGCAATTTCTATTATCAAACCCAATGTGTTTACCACCAAAAATTGCCGTAACTTTACAAATTTTTAAATTTTCTCTGTGAAATGCTTCGGTCAAATCCTTAACTGCTTTGGGCATGTATCGATTTGACTTCATTTTCATCCTCTTAGACGGAGTCATGAATTGGTGATTGTGAGTATTATTGAAAATTGACACTTTCCATTTGTCACTGAATTTACCATGTACAATCCGCATACTAGCCTTGCATTCACATTTAACCGTTGAACAATTTCTTTTCTTTGCTATCTCTTTCTCATCTTGCTCTCTCTCATCATCCCGTTGCACAACTTTGTCATTCTTAGTCTTCGCAACATACTTCCCTTCTTTAGTGCAAACAAATAGTATACTACTCACTTTATTTGATCGGTTTCGTGTTTTTGATGAAGTTCGAGTACGAATCCAAAAACCATTTTGTCGACCATACTCATAATATTTTCGTGCTTCTTCAATTGTCTCAAATACCATCCCAATGGACGGTGCTTCAAATCTCTCTCCCATTGCTCAACTTTCACACAACACAATGAACGATGGAGAATATATAATAACCACAATAAATTATTATCAACAGAATAGTTCAACATGCAGAATTTTTATTAATTCCAACTGAAAAAAAAAGGTTGATTTGTTTCATCTTTTCAAATAAAGATTCATGAAATTTCGTATTCCATTCAAGAAGAAAGAAAGGGCTATCAAAATAAAGACTATTTTAAAAAGTAATCATGGCCCATATATACCAGAAGTCTCCCATATATGCCAAAGTCTCCAATAGAAACACAATATTATAAGAGAAGAGACTTTTGGAATATACATGGACGCCCATGTCTGTGAGTCATGCGTCTGTACAAAGTTTAATTCGTTTGACCACTTTTGTTACATCTATTCTAATAAAAAAATAAAATAAAGGGATACCAGAATCTAGAATCCTCGGTGTTGGTGGTCGGAATATTCTATCGAGAATAACCACAGAGAAAGTAAGGAGATTTTGGTTTGGTCGGAGATTTCTGTGAATGATGGCCTGGCTACAGGATTAGGACCCCAACACTGCTCCATTAGCATTCTCCATTCCACATCATAAAAGCTTGGAATGGTAGGCCTTAGTGCATTCTGTAGAGAGAGAGAGAGCTTGGAATGGTAGGCCTTAGTGCATTTTGTAGAGAGAGAGAGAGAGAGAGAGAGAGACGATACTGTGGAGAAGGGGAAGATGAATAGTTGCTGACGAGAAGGAACCCAAAAAAAAAAAGATTCAACCCTTTTAATCTCAGCCATTAAAATCAATGGCTGAGATGTTGTGTTTAAACTTGTGCTTTTTCTTATGTCTCTAGAACCGGTCCCATATATATATATATATGGAATCGTCAGTGTTCTCAACCCAAAATTTCCTTGATCCAAATTCGCTACAAACCACCTTTGCTTGATTAATCCAAGTAAAAAAATTGTTTGATTTCAACAGCTCAACGTTCCTTTTGTGTAATGTTTCCTTATTTTTTTGAGTTTTTCGTAAGTTTTCTAGTCATAACTTGTCCCATCTTCAAACTAAAAGACTTGGAGCTATCACATCAGTTCCAATAGAGCCAACTAAACCTTGAGCTGACCAACCAAACCCATTAGAATCCAACCGAGCAGTTTGTAAGTAGCTTTCTTTGTTCTCACAACACCCATATACTATTTGATAGGATGTCCGAGCAAGAGGTTGAATCCACAAAATTCACAATAAAGTTAGAAGAAAGTAAAGGACTCAAACACGATGACCCCATAAGTTGGCAAAATAACACTGAAACGGAGTGTCCAAGAGACCACCCCTGAGGAAATCCATAGTGGACGTCTTACTAATATTCTACAATTTTTGCTTTAAATTATGAACATGAGATCTAGTTAAGATGTATATGGTTCCGAAGAATTTCCTAATTACCTGACATGCATGCATGATCACACCCTAGTATATGAGACAAAGTTGTAGCAGCTAAAGATGATGTAAGAAATGAAATTAATTGACTATCAATGAGGTTCCACATCGCATATTCAGAGTGTGAGACCAAATTCCCTGATGAGTCTACAAATTTCTTCAGTTGGACATTGTGTTGAACAATTAATATATCCAAAGTATCCATCTACTTTTGTTGGATTATGAACTTGCATTTTCCACAACATATCATTAGATGAATCCAACTTTGTAGTCACTAGAGAATGAAAGTTCGATACTACCTACAAAGATCAAGGATCGAGGCATCCTTAATTACCAGAGTTGATGATGCCGTGGATGCTGTGTTTTTGTTCGACAACTTTTAATTATCAGTTGATGACAAGTATAAGAAATCAATCTATGACTTGTGTCTCTCGCTTTGATACGACATAGAATTTCTAGATGATTAAATTGAAAACCTAGATGAGTAGAAATGAGGAAACCAGAAGAAAACAAGGAAGTAAACTACCATGAAACAGAAAACTAAGTTTTTCATTTGTAAATCCATTTTCCCTCCACAATACAGCTTATAACACACACATTTCAGCACGTGACTAATTAACCTACCAACCAACTTAACCTCCAGCTAATTAATGCTAGCTAGCTCATTACTCAGCACAAACACTTTCATCACTTCTATTATTTTTAACAGAAAACACAAGGCAATACTCAAAACAACTACACAGCAAATCGACTAGGATTGAGGTGCAC
>JABCMJ010024969.1:0-20049 GCA_014822125.1 Arbutus unedo | reverse complement strand
ATCCAAAACCGACGTGACTTTACAGCAATGCTATTTGCACAGAAAGGTATTCCGAACAGTGCATCGATGCTTTGAGAAATTAAGCTATTCGTGCGAATAGTTTAATTCTTCAAAGGCATCAGTAAGAAATTCAAAATACCCATCCGTACAAATAGCGTTGGGGTGACTTTATTGCTTTAAATGGATCGGTCTGGGTTTGAGATCAGATAGAGCATCAAGAAAAAAACAGTGAGACACTTTTAGAAAAAATGAATTGATTGAAAGTACCTTACCATGTTTGTATAGGCTCCAATGGTATTCCTGTTACCATCTAAAATCGTGCCACTACATCATGCATCTAAATTAGGATTTCTAACCAGAATAGCAAAGTGAAATTCATTGTAGACAAATTATAGTATCAAACTTTTGAGAGGAAAAAAATGGTTCAATAAATAAGAGTTGTGTTGGGAAATTACGCACTCATTGGGGGATACTTGATCATTCATTACTTTTCCATAAACAAAATAAATGAAGATAGATAAGATCCCATCGGACCAAAAAAGAAATTTGTTATTTTAAATTTATTTTAATTAGTGGGACCCTAGTGATTTGGTAGCAGAAAAGAGAAAGAATAATTTGATTATGAGATAGAGATATGGTGAGAGAAAACAAAAATTTTGTGAGGCCCAGATGGAATTTGTTGCAAGGATTAAAGTGGTACATGACAACGTGGGGATTATCCATCCACATTTTGCTCAAGTGGTTAAGCAAGATGGGACACGTGAGAGTAGTTTTAGTAAGAGAAGGTGGGGATGATGGGCTAGAAATATGGAGTTGGTTGCTACTAGCAAGTGGACATTGGACTTGCTTATAAATACAATCCAATACCGTATTGAGAGGAAGGTCAGCACCAACAAATGCAAACACATTATATATTTATCTTCAAGCTATTCAACTTTCATCATTTTTCTTGCTTTTATTAACCTTAGTTAAATTATTTTGAGTATCACCCCTATTTATTTAAGTAGAAAAAACCTTCCTTAGTTTGGTCTGTTAGTCTTTTCAAGTCATTTAATACAGTTCACCCCTTCTAATTATTGTATTTAGCTTAGTTATTGTTGCTTGAAATTTGAAGTCCTTTTCATTGGGGCAAGATTCGAAATTAATTGAGCCCTAGTTTCCCTAAGGCCGTACACAACGCTTGAGGAAATTAGATTTGTGGTGCAATCCATCAACAACACTTGGAGTTATATTAGCTCTTGGTATGCCCTTGCCGTCACGCTCTTACACGTGTCAACTATCACAGTGTTTGCTCTTTTACTTCACACTTGTGTGATTTAAAAAGACCAATATCTTTTTTGCATGCCCAGTGGGACCAGGTGACGATTTACTAAGTAAAAATGGGAGAAAAACACCAAGGAAAAAACTCAACCATTGGAGGAGATAGGTCCCCCGAAGGAGAAATTGTTCGATCTCCACCAATTCTTGTAATTCAAGCATCTTAAGGGAACCTACTAGAAGTGATAGGAGGTATGAGGGAATACATAGCCCATGCGAATCTGAAAATGTTGCAAGGTTTGTCTCATTTCTTTTCACAATCTCTCTCAAGCCCTTTTTAGGAGATAAAGGGACTCACAAGATAATTTGGCAAAGGCCATCAAGGAGATGACGGCTACACTCGGTAACAAATTAACCCGTTGGGATTGTAGGAGGTGGTGGTACAATTGAAGCCCCAAATGCTCCTGCGACTTATATACCCTTGGGAACTTTTTAGGGTTCTTCCTCTAACTCTCCTATTCAGCTAGGGGACAAGGAGGAGAACAGACAAGAGGTATCCTTGCTAGAGACAGACCGAACGAGGGAAGAAAAACTTCTAACTCAAGCCAAAGGACACCTTCACCTTTTCATAGCCAGCCTCAAGGGATGTGGAGAGAGAATAACCCTCTGTACAACCCAGAAGAACAAGGAGGCAATGAGGCAATTTCCAAACTTAGGGTCCCCAAAGGTTGCTCAACAGAGATCAAGTCATTGATCTAATCCATGATCAGTTTCGGACTGTCCTAGGGAGAGTTGGAAGGCTTGTCTACCGGAAGCCTTATCTAGAAGCCATTAACCGGATATATGAGTTTTCAAGGCGATATAAGGTTCCTGACTTCGTTTTGTTTTTCAGGAGAAACTAATCATTCCACCGTGGAGCACATAGCCCATTTTAAGGTACAATGTGGGGAGATTGGCTCCAGTGACTCCCTCCAGTTAAGGTTATTTGCTAATTCTTTGACAAGAACGATTTTCACTTGGTACATAAGCCTTACACCTAATTCAATCCACTACTGGACTCAAATGGAGAAGATGTTCCCCCCGGAGTTTTATAGGAGTGAACCGAAGGTTACTCTGGCCGATTTGTTCAGAATGTATAAAACAGGAGAACCCGTGAAGGCGTATATAACCTGCTTCAAGAGGGCTAGATTCAAGTGTAACGTGTACTCCTATAAAATGAGTATGTACGGCTTGCCCAAAACGGCCTAGATTTTGAACTATAGAAGAAGTTTAATGACTCGGAATTTAGGAATTTGTTTGAATTGGCTGCCAGGGCCATTCGGTATGAACAAATCCTTCTGGAGGAGTAGGACATGAGAAACACGTCAAAGAGAACTTATTGCAAATATTCTGACTACGAGGTGGCTGCAGTTGAACCTAGTCTCCTATAAGAGGTTGTTGTGATGTTCCCCCCGGAGTTTTATAGGAGTGAACCGAAGGTTACTATGGCCGATTTGTTCAGAATGTATAAAACAGGAGAACCCGTGAAGGCATATATAGCCTGCTTCAAGAGGGCTAGGTTTAAGTGTAACGTGTACTCCTATAAAATGAGTATGTACGGCTTGCCCAAAACGGCCTAGATTTTGAACTGTAGAAGAAGTTTAATGACTCGGGATTTAGGAATTTGTTTGAATTGGCTGCCAGGGCCGTTCGGTATGAACAAATCCTTCTGGAGGAGTAGGACATGAGAAACACATCAAAGAGAACTTATTGCAAAGATTCTGACTACGATGTGGCTGCAGTTGAACCTAGTCTCCTGTAAGAGGTTGTTGTGGCAGAAATCGTCAACAAGATGCCATATGTTATTTTAAATTTATTTTAATCAATAGGGACCTACATGGGGTGATTTGGCAGCAAAAAAGGGAAAGAATAATTTGGTTATGAAATAGAGATTTGGTTGAGAAAACAGGGGAATTATGTGTAGAGACAAGATGAAATTTGTTGCAAGGATTAAAGAGGCACGTGGCAACATGGGGATTATCCATTCATGGTTTGCTCAAGTGGTTAAGTAAGATGGGACACATGGTTGTGTGAAAGTAGTTTTAGTAAGAGAATATGGGGATGATGGGCTAGAAATATGAAGTTGGTTACAAATGACAAGTGGACATTGGAGTTGCTTATAAATACAATCCAATGCCATACTGAGAAGGTAGCCAACACCAACAAACACAAACACAAACACAAACAAATTACATATTTTTCTTCAAGTTATTCAGTTTTCATCATTTTTCTTACTTCCATTAGCCTTAGTTCAATTATTTTGAGTATCACCCCTACTTATCTAAGTAGACAAAACCTTCCTTGATTTGGTTTGTTAGTTTTTTCCAATCATCTAATACAGTTCACCCCTTCCAATTATTATATTTAGCTTAGTTATTGTTGCTTAAAATATGAAGTCCTCTTCATCAAGGCAAGATCTGAAATCAATTGACCCTCGGCTTCCCTTAGGCCGTATACAATGCTTGAGGAAATTAGATTCGTGATGCAATCTATCAACAACAATTTGAGTTATATTAGCTCTTGGCACGACCCTGCCTTCACGCTCTTACATGTGTCAATTATCGTGGTGTTTGCTCTTTTTCTTCACACTTATGTGATTTAAAAGGACCAACATATTTTTGCCGCGCCTAGTGGGACCAGGTGACGATTTGCTAAGTGAAGATGATAGGAAAACGTCAAGGAAGAAACTCAACCATTGGAGAAGATATGTCCCCCGAAGGAGAAAGTGTTCGAGCTCCACCAATTCTTGTAAGTCAAACATCTTAGGGGAACTCACTGGAAGTGGTAGATGGTATAAGGGAATACATTGCCTATGCGAATCTGGAACTGTCGCAAGGTTTGTCTCATTTCTTTTCACAATCTCTCTGGCCCTCTTCAGGAGATAAAGGACTCACAAGATAATTTGGCAAGGTCATCAAGAAGATGACGGCTACATTCAGTAACAAACTAACCCTCATTGGGACTATAGTAGGTGTTGGTACAATTGGAGTGCCAAATGCACCTGCGACTTGTATACCCTTGGGAACTTTCCTGGGGTCTTTCTCTAACTCTCCTATTCAGTTGGGGGGTAAGGAGGAGAATAGGCAAGAGGTATCCTTGCTAGAGGCAAGCCGAACGAGGGAAGAAAAACTTCTAACTCAGGCCAAAAGATACCTCCACCTTTTCACAGTCAGACTCAAAGGATGTGGAGAGAGAATAACCCTCTTACAACCTAGAAGAACAAGGAGGCAATGAGGCAATTTTCAATCTTAGCGTTCCCAAGGGTTGCTCAACAGAGATCAAGTCATTGATCTGATCCAGAACTAGTTTGGGACTGTCCTCAGAAGAGTTGGGAGGTTTGTCTACCAAAAGCCTTATCCATAAGCCATTGACAAGATGTATGAGTTTTCAAGGTGATATAAGGTTCCTGACTTCGTTTTGTTTTTCAGGAGAAGCTAGTCATTCCACCATAGAGCACGTAACCTGTTTTAAGGTACAATGTGAGGAGGTTGGCTCCAATTACTTCATCAAGTTAAGGTTATTTTCTAACTCTTTGACAAAAACGACCTTCACTTGGTACATAAGTCTTACTCCTAATTCAATCAACTATTGGGCTCAAATGGAGAAGATGTTCCATCAGCAGTTCTACAGGAGTGAGTCGGAGGTTACTCTGGCCGATTTGTCTAGAATGTATCAAACTCTAAGAGAACCTGTGAAAGCGTATATAGCCCATTTCAAGAGAGCTAGGTTCAAGTGTAACATGGTACTCCTATAAACTGAGTATGTGCGGCTTGCCCAAAATGTCCTGGATTTTGAACTCTAGAAAAAATTTAATAGCTCAGGATTTAGGAATTTGTTTGAACTAGTTATCAGGGTCGTTTAGTATGAACAAATTCTTTTGAAGGAGCAAGACAGGAGAAATGCATCAAGGAGAACTCATTGCAAAGATTCTAACTACAAGGTGGCTTCAGTTGAGCCTGATCTCCCGTGAGAGGTTGTTATGGCAGAAATCGTCAACAATAGGCCATATGTCTGTAAGGACTTCATCAAGGTGGAACCCACTAAGGCCCAGGGATCATTGGCTTCCCCTAAGCCATCAAGGGCATACACCTTTGATATTACCAAGGTTGAGAAGAGTTTTGACTATTTAATGGTAGACAAGATGGTCTGTTTCACTATGGGCCACAAAATACCTCATTCAGAAAAAATCAAGGGGAAAGAATACTGTAAGTATCATAACTCCTGGAATCATACGACGAATAATTGTATTACATTCGGAAATGATATCCAAGATAGAATTGAGAAATGAGAATTTAAGTTCCTTGATAAGGAGAAGACCGTCATGGGTGTGGACTATGATCCATTCCCGGCTAACTTTGTCTCTAATATGGTATTTGTGGATATGACAGGGACACCAAGGACATCTCCAAATAAGAAAATTAGCCTTGGGGCTTCCTTTGCTTCCAAGACTTATAGGAGAAAACCAAGGCCTCAAACCAGGCCATTCTCAGCCCCAGAGGACAGCTGGCGGGATCAAGAGATGAGCAAGAATGGGGCTACCTTTCCTTACAAAAAAACCATAAATATAAGGAATATGGTCAGGGCATTCCAAGAAGGATAGACTAAAAAGTGTGGTGGTCAAAAGAGAAAGAGAAGCAATCATCATCCCTTCAACACAACAAGGGAGGAGCAACAGAGTGTTTCTGTTTCAACGATTACGGCCTACAATAGCCGAAGTCCAAAAAAGCTTGGAGAACTTAAAGATTACTGTGCAATCTGAAGGAAAACCAAGGGCTATCATACCTCCTGTCCCCACAAACAATCAATGGGTCAAGGTAAGACATCTAAAGTTTCCTCAAACTGAAAGGCGGTGACTAAATCACAGAAAATGAAGCTCCAGAGAAAAAGGGAGGCAGCATGGCTTAAGGGAAAAGGTGGCCAAAACCACGAGAAATCAAAGATCGCTTCCCTAACAAAGAAGAAGTCCAAGTTGGAATATCAACCTAAGTTTAAGGAAAAAGAGATGGAGACTCCTGCTATGACATGAAAAAAATTATTACTGAAACCCAGGTCGTTAGTATCAGTGGCCAAGGAAGACAAGGATGACAAGGGGCGCAAGTTTGAAGAAGAGTTGTCAGGAAACTCCCAGGGGTCTACATCTTCTACAAATATTTTTTCTTCCAGCCTTCTCTATCATATGCTCTTCATCCTACTAAAAGTATTGATGGCCAAGTAAGGACAATCTTCCTCTTTATTGGGAGATGTGGAAGCAAAAGGGATCACTTCGAAGATTATAAAGGACCCTCCAGAGGAGAAGGAGATGTCCTCAATAATCGTCTTAAAAGAGGAATGGTGCAGTTAACAAGGGTCAGCCCACTTCTCATGCCAGAATTATCTTTGAATGTCCTGAATTACAAACGGTCCAACATACAGCATTTGTATATTACAGGGAAAGGCCCAACCTAATAGGGACAATCTCAATGGGGTCCCAATAAACAGGCTACTTGCGGAAAATGGATTTGCTACAAATCTCATTCCTAAAACCCTTTTGATCAAGCTAGAAAAAAGAGAAAATGACCTTCTTGCATCCAATGCAAGTATTTCAAATTTTGGGGGAGGAGTGAATACATCTCAGGAGATTATCATAATGAATCTCACTATTAGTAACAAGACTCATACTACTCCCATTGATGATCCATGCTTCTAGTTTCCATAGGAATGTTGCTAGCTTGGCATATAGTACATTACCTCTCACTATTGTTCCATTCATCTCCTGATTGTCTTGTGCTACAGTTTCCTTAGATGCATATCTTATGAAGCCGGCCAACTTTGATATTGTTTTTGGATCTTTTTGCATGAATGAATACATCTTGCACACTCCCAAATCTTTTAAAGATTTGAAACACCCGCTCTTTGTCTATATTGTTGGGTAAGTTCCCAGGATTTCTGACTACATAAGTCTTCCTTCTAGTGACAAGATCCATCAATTTGGTGCCTCTCTTTTTCTCCTCCTTTGAATCCTCCTCCCACTCCATTGCTCTTTCTCTCTCTTGCGCTCTCCACTTCTCCTCTGGATAACCGTAGTGGGCTTTGAGTTGGAAAGCAATTTTATTCATTCTTATTTTTTTATATTGTAAGTACTATTTTAATAATCAGAATAATTTATTTTATCCAAAATTATTTGTTAGGAGATTAGAGAGAAATTTAAATTAACCAAATATCAACAAGTATTTGATCTAAATATCTATTTTGAAACTAAATAAGCATTTATCGATATCCAATTAGACTGGATTTTTGCATGTTCTCCTGTCAAATAAATCTAAACTAAATACAAAATTTTAATTATAAAAAAAGTACTTATCAAAATAATTACAAGTTAGGAGAGAAAATAAAATGAGGGTAAACACAATTATTCTTCTTGGAAAATGGGCTTTGTAACAGCCTTGTAGTTCATGGATCGAGAACGTCGACAAGTAGCTACCGTTGGCAAAGCATTGAATCATACATAACAACTGTAGTATCTTTTCGATGATTTAAGAAAGTAAAAAATATTCCCAGCCTCAAAGTATTCGCTAGTAATACTCTATTGAAGCATCAGGACAATCAACTTTGTGGACGACATTCTGATTATCCACCGGCCGTGGAAGGAACGGTGGCCTCGTACATCTCAAAAGAGCCCAATTCACCCCATTGAAGAAGGGATGGTGCTTGATCACCGTCGCCCCCATTGTGGACCCCATTCGTTTTCCAGGATTCTTGATCAATAGTTGGGTGATCAAGTCCTTGGCTTGTCTCGCCAATGGTGGTTTTTTAGGAAATTCCAGCCCTCGAGCCACAATGTTCGACAGGGTTTGCTCATGGTCTGTACCCTTAAACGGCGTCACACCATAGCACAATTCATAGATGAATATCCCTAAGGTCCACCAATCCACAGCATTGCCATGACCCTCTCCTAGTACAATCTCCGGGGCTAAATACTCGTAGGTGCCCACGAACGACATCGATCGGGCGTTGATTGGCTCCATCACTATTTCAAGGGCGCCAACGCGAATCAGACGCTTCTGGCGCTTGCGCTTTGGACTGAAGCACGAGACGGCTGGCGCAATGCAATCAGGTAACATGCAATTTGAATTATTAGAGGCATGATCTACTGAATAATCACTTGAAGTGTATGGGATTGGCTTGTTTTTATTAGAAACAATATGGGCCATTGATGTTGAACTTAGGGAGAGATCGAAATCGGTCAGCATTATGTGACCATCTGATTTCACCAGTACATTTTCGGGCTTTAGATCACGGTAGACTATCCCCATCATGTGGAGGTATTCTAGGGCAACCACCAATTCCGATGCATAGAACCTGTACAAGAAAATAACTGTAAATATTGATGACAAAAGTCGTTTGATGTTCGTCGAGTTCTCTAAAATAAATAGAACTCACGCTCATCAAATGATTTGTGCATATGCTTTCGAGTGTGTATTCTTGATCTATTCATAATTTGTCAAGATAAAAATTCAATGCATAAAATCGTTATGAATTGATGTGCAAAAATAGAATTTAGGTACAAGTGTTATAAATTCTAACTAAATGTTTTATTTTTATGCAATTAAAAATGATTCAAACAATCAAATATGTGTTGTGCATTATATATAGTATTTTTCTAGTCTATTAATCACTTACTAGCAAAATAAATTGTGTCAAAATTGTGACTCGAACATAATGGTCAAGAGCTAACGTGCCTTTCAAGCTTTTAGTCCAAAAGTCCTTATTCAAAATATATATAATAAAAAGTCTTCGTAAAATAACCATTACACAAATATTATTATTCCATAAAAATATATAAAAATGTAATTACTTCAAAACAAATGACCATTTTAATAATTCAAAATGCTTCATCTGAAAATTGCACTTCTCGCATATTTAACTGCATACGTATTAATTAAGTTCTCATAATCAAACTTTTTCACCAAATTAAGCTTTCTCAATGGACAATATATGTAACTAATCCATTGAATCTTTCTTGAACATGACTAACCGAAAATAAATTTTAATCAATTTTAACTTTGAAAAACTTATTTTTTCAAACTTATTTGGGTTTATTTTTATATAAATGCACCTTAAAATTTAAAAAAAGAAATGGGCCAAATTTTAAAAAGATCTAAATAATTGGGGGCCACTTTTTTGGAAATATTTTAGTGGCTCCAAAGCGGTGATTAATTTCCTCGACTTATGTACAGAGCCGGCTCTGCTTGTGATTTTTTTTTATTTAGTTCTGTCTTCAATGGAATTATCTATTTTTTCATTTATACTTCTATCACTTTGTTGTTCAACTATCATTGTCTTTTTGAAAATTAAATTTGGTAGACTTTGAATATACAAAAACCCTATCCGGACATTAGTTTGGAATTTTTTATTCTGTTTTTATGTTTTATAATTTTGTTACGCCTTTTTTATTATTTTTAGTATTATTAAGTCAGTCGGTTGGGTTAAGTTAGTGTTTTGAGATATTTTCTCTTTTTCATGTTTTCCGAATAAATTAACTGAGTTGAATCAAACAGAATATATTGAAGTTGAACTTGTTCGGTCCAATTTCGATTTTAAAATAGTCACAATTGAGTGAACCAGTTTGATTATAAAATTATTATAAAATTAGATTAAATCAAATCGATTTCACTCAATCACGGTAAGAAAAATGAGAAATTTGTGTGAGTACGTCCTAAGGCTATATTTGGGTTATTTGTAAGGCTATGTATATATCGGATTTAGGTAAGAAAAATAAATTAAATAAAACAAGTTGAAGGTTTATCCGTCGTGAGCCATTGTGACACTGTTCCACAGAGAGAATTTTAGATATATATATATATATATAGAGAGAGAGAGAGAGAGAGAGTCAATACCGGACGGCAGCCTCGTGAAACCTTTTCTCCGGCTGGCGTTCCCTGAGAGCATGGAGGTCGCCGCCGGGGCAGAACTCTGTCAACAAGCAAGACCACCTTGGAGAGTCCAACATGGCATAGAGCTTGGGCAAAAACGGATGGTCCAACAATTCCAATATTTCCCTCTCTGTCCTCGCCCGACTTTCTTTATCCCTCCGGTCTAGCTCTTTCTTATCCATCACTTTCGCTGCGAAAACGCACCCATCCGCGCCTTTTAGCTCCACCAGGTAGACGCTCCCAGTGTCTCCGCTCCCCAGCCGTCGGAGTATCCTCAAGTCGCCGAGGCTCAGAGCGACGTCACCTCCCTCCGATCGGGAGCGGTGGATGGCGTCCCAACAAGGGTCGCCGGAAGGCGTGCGGGACTTGCTGGATGAAAATGTCAGTTTGGCAGTGCCGGCCCACGCCGCAGTTTCGGAGCCGGAGCAGACGCTGGCGGTGGTGATGGTGGACTCGAAGCTGAGGGCGTCGATTTCATCGGCTAAGTCGTCTACGCACGGTTGCATGGCAGAGAGTGGGGGAAAGAGCTTTTTGTAGGGAATGTGGTTGGCCGGCAGAAATGTGGGTCCTGTTTATGGTCCAAGCTAGATTGCAATTGTGGATAATTCTTATGTTGAATATTCTCCCTAAAGTTACCGTCGTTATTTATTTAATCATAGGATCACTATCAAATCTCAATGACCGGGAATCTAATATTATTTTGGAATTAGGTTATTTAAATATAGCATGGTCTTTACAATGAATTAGCGGTGTTAACATAAAATTAGCACTAAGAAAACTTTACGTTAACTCAAAAGAATAGTTCGACTAATAAAAACTTCGTAAATTAAACATAAATAAAGAAACAGCGTAAAATATTGTACCTAAATAATCTTCAATGTAATAAAATTTTTAATCAGATACGCCTCGTGATCTCTAACATATTTTGGAAACATTTTGTATACGTCTCCAAAGTATGGATTGGCATAGCGCTCGTCCCCAAGTATTAATTAAAGTTGTATTTTACCCCCGATTTTTTTCTTCTGTTTTCTGATGTTTTAGAGACTTAGATGAGAAAATTAAAGCTTTGGATATGAAAGTAACATCAACAACATAATTGAGGGACCATATGTGTATTTTATCAGCACTTAAAGAATTTGAAAGCCAGAATTGAAATTTGGTCAGATAGATACTAATCATAAAATGTAAGCAATTACTAAGTAATCAGAGATTGGAGGAACAAAATATGGATAACTCAAATTATGGTCTAAGGAGAGTCCCCCTTGTAAATTTTTATCTTATCCATTGTCATGGGTTAGTATGATTTACTGATTTTACCCTTTTATATATTATATGTGATAAGCCCAGTTATGGCCATGGACCAGTTGGCAGCTAGCAAGTGTTGCCGCTCAACAAAGCCTTCGGACATGGGCCTAGTTGACTGACTTGATAGGCTAAGACCACCTTGGGTTGGCTGACATCATACAAGGGTAGGGATAGCACCGTGTACCAGCCCTCTTTTGCTGCTCAGGTAATTCCGAAGACAGCGTCGCTAATCACTAGATATTCTAAAAGTCACGCTCGAGTCAGGGGGTGGTCTTCCCAAGAAGGAACATGGTTACTAATTGCAGTGGACAGGCTGCCTAGGACCACTCTCGTTCCAAAGGCACAAAATTCTCCTCCATCATATAGCGAAGTAGGTGATTTTTTAGCCGACTATATTCCCCGATAGTCTTCATGTCCTTTGGCATCAGTTCTAACTTGATTGTCGAAGGATGCACAACGGACCACCACACCCCGGTCATCAAACTTGTGTGCATGAGCCCTAGGCACAAGAAGCCAATTGTGGCAATCACCGTCCATTTTCAGGCATCATCAGATTGGCGTCGTTTGTGGGAACGACAATTCTTCTCATTTGATACAAATTTAACTAATCAATAGCCAGAAACAATGGTGTCTACTGGATTGACACTAAAAGGGATGGAGCTGGAGGAGGGAATCTTGTTAGCTTCATTAAGGAGGACGTTAGAGGGGTCCAACAACCCCACAACGACCCTCTGGTGATAGCGGCGATGATGGGAGGTTACCTGGTCAACAAAGTGTTGATAGACGAAGGAAGCGCAGTCAACATCCTCTTTGTGCCAGCACTTAAGAGGATAAATGACGAGATCAATAGGCTACAACCAGTGGGCTCGTGCCCAATCAGGCCAACAGAAATGCGAGCATTACCATCGGAGCAAGTTCTAGGGTTGATCGAGTTACTAGTCACACTCAGCACACCCCTAAGGCAGTCGACAAAAGTGATTAGATTTTTAGTGGTGGACAACCCCTCACCTTACAACGTTGTCCTAGAGTGATCTACCCTTAACAGTTAGAAGGCAATTGCATATTTGAATAGTAAGAAAATAGGCAAGTCCCTCGGCAATGAAAGGTTGGTATTTTTGGTTCGTCGAAAGGGGCCGCAATGGCCAGGGGATTCACGTTAAGAACTTCTCCTCTCTAAATCTTTAAAGAGGAAGAGGAAGAATTAGAGGAGTCGTCGGAGCCTAGATCGATGGGTCGCAAAGGAGTTCTATCCAAATCTTTGTCGCGCATCAATAAGCAAAGACAAAGACGAATTGAGAGGACTCTGAGAATTTTCGACTCCCAGTCCAATGATCAACAAGAGAAAAACTCAGGAAACTCTCTAAAGAACGTCAGAAGAAGGAGTATAGGCAAGAAGCCGAGAAAGTTTGGAAGAAAACCCCATTTGGGACCATGGACCAATCAGCAACTAGCAAGCACCCCTGCTCGGCAAAGCCTTTAGACATGGACCCAATTGATTGACTTGACAAGCTCGTCCTCAATCAGTCAGACACTGACCAGGACCACCCTGCGCAGGGCAGCATCGTACAAGGCAGGGATAGCACCACATACCAACCCTCCTTTGCAGGCAATATCGAAGATAGCACTGCTAAGTGTTGAATATCCCAAAAGTCATGCATGGGTCAAAGGTGATTTTCCCAAGAAGGAATTACAAGAGCACTGATGGTGGCAGACAAGCCGCCTAAGGCCACACTCGTTCTAAAGGCACAAAACTCTCCTTCGTCATAGAGCGACGTAGGTAATTTTTAACCCACACTATTCCCAGACAGTTTTCTTATTCTCTGGCATCGGTTCTAACTTGATCGTCGAAGGGTCCACGTCGGGACCACTACCCTCCAGTCGTCGAACTTGTGTGTAGGAACCCTATGAGTAGGAAGTTGATCGTGGGAGCTGCCATCCATTTTCTGGCATCATCAATATATATATGTTATATAAATATCCGTTGTCTGCATTTATAGGATTTCGTCATTTTAGAATATCAGTGAGTGAGACAAATAATTTTTCATATAAAAAGATACACGAACGAAATTATTTTTCTCATCATTCTCAATCTCCTTGTGCTCAATACTCGACTTCTTTCCATATGCTAAGAGGCACACAAATGTCTCTCTCTATCTATCTCTATCTCTCTATCTCTCTCTTGGGGCCACATTGGCAAAATGTTCCAACCTTACTATGGAATAAATCTCATTGGTGGAAGTGTTAATTTTTCATTATTATGGTAGATTTAGTTTTTGTGATGAATTTATTATGATTCCTTTACGATAAATTTTATCGTAATTCATGTATAGAAAATTTTGCATGTTGTTTTATGTTTTTTAAAATTTTGTATAATCTAGATTTTTCATATGTTTCCTTTATTTTTGATATGTATCTATTCCTATTATTGTTTTAGTGTGTTTTGACATGTTTTTTAGAAGTGTTGTTTTTAGGATTTTGGATTTGTTAATTTGAGAATTTTGGGAGAGGAGAAATTGGAGAGAAGAAAAGGAAAGGGAAAAATTAAAAAAATGGGAGAAAATAGAGCCATGAATTTTATGAAAAAGTAAGATAAAAAAATAACTTTATAAAGCAACAGTTGCTCTTTTAAATCACACGTGTGAAAAAAAAAAAAGCACACACTTTGACAGTTGACACGTGTAAGGACATACCAAGAGCTAGAATTGCTTAAAGTGATGTTCAATTGCACCACAAATCTAACTTCCTCAAGCTTTGTGCATGGCCTGAGGGAAGCTGAAAATAAGTTGGTTTGAGTTTTGCCTCAATCAAGAGGACTTCTAATTTCGAGTGAAAATAAACTAAGATAAGTATAAAATTGAATGGGCTAAAATTATATTGAATGACTGAAAAAATGAACAAATGAAACCACGAAGCTTTTTTCTACTTAAATAATCAGGTGTAATACTCAAAACAAATTAAACATTAACTAAATGAAAGCAAAGAAAATAATAAAAACTGAATAGCATGGAAATTAATATGTGTATAATTGTTGATTTCTCATTCGGCCTTGCATTTAATTTATAAGCCTTCATTCAATCACTAGCCATTAGTAACAAATTCCACTCTTTTAGCCCATCATTCCAATCCACTTATGCAACAATTTAACACTCCTAACTGCTATGTGTCTTACTATCTTTTAACTGGCATATCCTCTCTACATCGCCACATGTAACCAAAACTTTAAGAACTAACCTCGCTCGGGCCCCACCCCATTTACCCAATCGACATTGGGTCGACAGAACATCTTTGTTATTTTCTCACTGGGACCCAATATTCTTAATTTTCTTTTTGTGGTCACAACACTAACCTCTTTTAACGAGTGTCTTGTAGCAAAAAAAAAATATGCAAACAATAGTCAAATATTTCAAAAAAATTATATCTATTGATTATTCAAACCGAATTACAGAACATAATTGAAAAGAACCCAACACTACATTTACAAACTATAAATGAAATAAATTATAAACAAATTGAATACGATACCGAATCGAGTCATGTGATTTTACAGTCCTCTCAAAATAGATTCATCACCTCACCGTGGGTGTTAAAAAATTGCACCGCCATTCTTTCTCCTATGGTAAAACAATTCTCGGCCGGAGAAACATCAACCAATTGACTACATGTCGAACGTGTAACGACCCACTCCCGTGTTGTAAAATATTATCCGTTTTGACTGCCCAAACCATATGAACTTCCCTGCAGGTCACTTATTCCTGCATTGTTGCAGGACGAGCATGATGAGCTGTGAAGTTTCACTGAATATTGGCGCCCTCGTGACTTTAAAAGACCTTGTAAAAGGTGAGGTTGTAATCTATTAGATATAACACTGAACTTACATTCACCAAATAATGTAAAACTCTTGACCACTCATCTGGACGTCCACCGAGACTCTCCATCCCGGACACCCGATCTCGCAATTGGCACTACAGCCTGACTGAGATGTCACAATCTTCCTCACTTAAGAACACAATGCCCTCATGTGTGAGGTCGAGATTTGTCTCACAGTTCCTATTGGTGCATAATTTGATACCATTTGTAATTACTCGATCCTTTGTTGTACAAATATTATCTGTTTTCACCGCCCAAACCATATACGCTTCTCATTAGGTCACTCATCCTTGCATTGTTGTAGAATGAGCACGTTTAACCGTGAAATGCTATTAGATTTTGACATCCTCACGACTTCAAAAGGCCTTATACAAAGTAAGATCATAATCTATTATATATAGTACTGAACTTACATTCACCAAGCGATATAAGACTCTTGACCACCCATCTGAACGTCCAACGAGACTTTTCTTTAAGGACGTCCAACCTCATAGCTAGCATCACAGTCTGATTGGAGTATCACAGAACGAGTTGTGTTCATGTCTCTCTCATACAAACAACACAAAAAATTGGAAGAACTTGTCTAGTCGAAAATTCCAGTGCCGAAATGTGAGGGGAACGATTCGGTTATATAAGTATTAAGGGACCTTCTATAGCTTAAAACTCCTGAGACCTTTGAGTAGTGGACATCAATGACGTGTATGAGTGTGAGACTTTCTAATTGTCTCAAAAGAGCCTTCGATTATTTCAAATTCATTCACTGAAAACTCCTAAACCTTTGAAATTTGCAACATGTTCATCCTAGTATATGGATATGCCTTTCACTTTAACAGGAATAAACACCGAAATCCTAATTTGTATCACATTAGTTTCATGCCTTCCAAACTTTATTTATCAATTTTCTTTTTTATTTCAGCATACTAAATCCTTGAAAGTGAATTTCTATTAACATTGTACGTAGTAAGAAATAATTATATATAGTATACTAAAAAAACATAATCAGTGAAGAAACATAATGAAATGATGAATTTTTCTGGCAAAATACACTTTAAGAAAGATATTGTAAAATTATGCTGTGATGTGTAAAAAATATGGAAGGGCAAAGTAGTATCAATGTTTGTTAAAAAGAGACTCATAAAAAATATTTCAATTTAGGAGGTGCCAGCATATGATAAAGAAACAAGTATTTTATAGATCTATCACCGCATATGTAGAGGTGAGTGAAAGGCACGCCACCATTGCCGGCTCTGAACTTTAGAGGTTTAAAGTGAAGTCATACGATGTGACTCCTACGTATATACATATAAAAAAATTCTAGATGGTGAAATAACAAGAATGATAACAGATACACGATAGGAAAAATCTGTGTACACAGATCATCTGGATATATTGGGACATAAATGTATTCAGAATCATTAAATGCGCTTAGAACACTAGAATTGAGAATCTCACGTGCATCCAATAATTTTAGAAACATAATCTGTATCCAAATATGTCTGGATAATTTGTATACCTAACATTACTCTAAACGATATAGTATTTAACTAATTGGTAAATGAACCAAAGTAGTATAAATACAATGTGTCATTTGCTGAAATGCTATATTTCTATAATCAAAAATCTTAGTAAGCTTATTTGTTATATCGCTTTTAACAAGCAAGATAACTTACTAATATGATGATATATTTGAACCAACTTTTTAAAATTATTTTGGGTCCTATAACAATATATGTCTTCTTTGTTTTCTCGGTAAAACAAAAAAATTATTAATCATAATAGAATATTACAATGATTAATAGGACGATTAATCATTGTAAGAGAAACCAATGTGTCATTTGTTGCTTGAACCCCAAGAACCTCAAGGTTGGCAAGAAACCAACCACAAAAAAAAGTAAGAGAAACCACCCCAATTAGAAATTGAGAGGGGTCCTAGGCAGTGTACATTGCCAGCTGAGGGTTGCCCCTACACGTCATCCCCTATAAATTTTCTTCTCTCTCATTTTCTCTTTTTGTTTTTCCTTTTTTTCTTTTTAATAAATAGTCCTTCATCCAATTTGCTCAATCTATACACATGTAAATTCAAAATTCGTCCTTTCATATGAAGATCTCTCATGCAGAGATATAACGTAATTAAATGACCATAATAATTTTATTTGACAATTTGAACTGATTAAATATTAATATCGAATTATTTGTTTCTAAAGAGTGATGTACAATTAGAGTTAGACTAGTTGTCTATTTCATTTAATATGAACATGTTCCAACCAAGTCTTCACAAATGTCTTACGTGAATTGATTTCTATATAAAGAAGTTAGATACATAAAACTGTCTTAATTCTCTTCTTTTTTTTCTCAGCCAAAAGAATTTATTAATTTTTGAAAAATAATATATAGATTAAAAGGATAACCAACACGCCGGTATCACCAAGGCCAAAAACGGATCATAACTAGGTAAACACGGTACCGATATTTAGTCAAACACAAAACCAAAACATGGTATTGGATAAAATACATACTAAGATATATATACCTACATTTCACCAAGTCTTATTTTGTGATGCATGAGATAGCATCGGATAAAAATCATTACTCATAAATTTGACCTAAAATAATCACTTATCAAGTGGTCGCACTCTCTATTTCATATTCGCTGTTTTTTCTCCTCCTTTTTTTTCTATATTCTATTTTTTCATCAATGATAGGTTTATCATGCCAAATCAGTAGAGATGACAATCTGATCTGGAACCAATTAATATCTGAATCCATCCGCATCATTTGAGATGATTTTTAATCGTTGATTTACGTACTTTTAGCTTATAACTTTAAAAATTGGCAAGTTTTGGTTCTAATTCGATTTTATTAATCGTCTGAACCAAACCCTGAACCAAAATTGAAACCGATCGGTTTTGCTTATATATAAGGATATAGAATCAATAGAACCCTAAACCATAAAGGTAATGCATATATTTTCTTTTCGTTTTGTACTTTCACAAATTAGAACTAAAACTTATGATGAGAATTTATTTTTTGTAGGCGAACTGTTTTATGTTAATTGTCGTTTATTTCTTGTTCTATTTTCTCTACATATGAAACATGTTAGAACACTATTAACGTCATATATAGGTCATGTTTCGGTTTCGGTTTCGGCTTCGGTTCCAAATAAGTTTTGACTTGTGGTATTAACCATCACATGATCGGGTTTGGAAAAAATCCAATCAAACCGATCCCCAAATATAGTTACGATTAAGATAAATAGAGATTCATACGGTGTCTGTTCAATTCCAATTTTAAATTTCCAAGTCTCAATTTTATTTTGTCAAAACACGAAGCTAACCAACTCATTGCCACCCTACTTGTAAGTTGTAACGTGCTACAATCAGACTGTTTTGTCTATCAGGAAATTTCTGGATGGGTGCTGCTCAAAAGTAGCACTAGTGAAAGTTGCTGCTAATACAAGTCGTTCGAGCTTGAATCAGTCAAACCAAATTTATACGTCATCAAATAATTTTTATTATTTATTAACGTCCATGTGTTTTAAGAATTCGGTCTGCTTCGGCCTATGTGTTGGACAAATATGTGGGACCCAAGCACCTGGGTCCAACTGTGTCTAGATACACTAATGTAAGGATTTAAACAAAAAAAGAAAATGGACGAATTCCATTAAGATATGAATATTTAATTAATATTTAAAGTGGAGATAGTTGAAAGGTAAGAAAGCGTTTCGCGCACATATAATACACCTAATCCCACATTGATTAATTGAGGAAGAATCAATAAGGACATAAGTTTCAAGTTTTGAAAACAAAATTAGCCTTTTGAATCATCTAAATTTTACGAGCAGACAAGCACTTACTCAATTGCCGCGTTGCCATGCATGCATGCCGTTGCCACCCGCCTGCCTGCCTGAACAGGGGTCATGGTCCATGTTTGGATTGAGCTTGCGCTTGGGCCCTTGACCCAACTGTTTTTTTAGGAAAGTCATTGCAATGATCCGTGACCTTTAGTTTCTTCCACAGGACTGATATCAGTTTGCATCAGTTGCAAACCTGAAAGGTCCCATATTAAGTCACTTGTTAATGGAATTGATTAGGTTCTCATGGTCCGTGATTTGAGGTTCATGATCCGTCGTCCGATGTCCGGGTGTGAGTTTGGATCGGATTTAGAATTGGATGTAGATTTGAATTGGGATCGATTGGCTTGAGCTTGGCCTTGGGTCCTAAAGCAAGTGGGACCTAAACACTTTATAAGATGAGTTTAGGTACAGCTACCCAAGGGTATTAAAAAAACAAAAAAAGGTAAATTCCATTAAGATATGAATGTTTAATTGATGTTTAAAGTCAGAATAGTTAGAAGGTAAGAAGTTACTTCACGCACACACAATACATTTGACATTGATTAGTTGAGGAACAATCAATGTAAATATAAGTTTTAAGTTTTGCACAAAAAGTTAGCCCTTTGGATCATCCAATTTTACGAGCGTGTGAACGCCTACTCAATTGTCCTTTTGCCACACACGCGCTCCGCCGCTGCCCATTCTGACCAGGGCAGCTGGGGCCTGTGACTCATGATTCAAGGTCTGGGTCTGGATTTGAGCTCGGATCGGGCCCTTGACCTAATTTGTTTTTTTTTTTTTGTAGGAAAAATATTTAGTCTTGCTAAATCAGGTTAA
>JABCMJ010024962.1:0-16063 GCA_014822125.1 Arbutus unedo | reverse complement strand
AATGCAAGTTAATTTTTTTCAAAGTGCAAATTAGAAATTTCCAAGGTACAAATTATTTCTCATAAAATGCATGTGGTTATCATATTTTTTAAAATTATTCTTTTAAAGATTATATTTTTAAAAATTTCAAAATTATAAACTATAAAAATAAAAATTATTTTGAATCAATATATAATTTTCCTAATAAGATAAGTGGAATTTACTGCTTTCGGAGATATGGCAGTAGACAGCACCAGGACAATAACTTTCTGTTTTTGAAGTTTTTTATAGAGCGAGTGCATCTCACGCGCTGAAAAGAGATTTGGGTAGTCGTCCCCCACGTTTAAAATAGTACTACAGTCCTGCTAAATCTGACATATATCTCTGTAGATCGAACTCAGAGTGTATCAAGGAAACATTATTCAGTGCTTCTGGGTCCTGTAGAGGCTTTGTGTTTCGAGATTTGACCTAACTTTTCAAATTATTTTTTTCATTATTTATTTTTTATAAGTTATTAATTGTGTCATTTTTTTTATTATATTATTGATTCATTCTGACGGGAATTTTTAAAAAATAAAAAAAATAAATTAATAATTCAGAAATTTTAAATCAAAATTAATAATATAAAAATAAAAATAAAAGTATTAACTTTAGGCCAGACTAAATTCTCAGAAAAGTTTGGATTTAATAATTTTATCACAAAATTATTTAGCAAATTATTTTTTCGTTTTACAGTTAAAATAGCTGTATACAAAACGAATAAAAAGTTTAAAAAAATCACTAAAGATAAAAAAAAAATACAATTTCAAAATTTCTAAGGTTTTCTTTGGTTTTTTTTTCTTAATATGTGTTTCAATTATAACTTGTTATGCTTGTTAAATTATGTTAATTGACTCAATTTTTTATTTTTTCAAATTATTTTTTTGAATTAAATTTTTATTAGTTCGAGTTGTCTCAATCGAAGCATAAAAAATATCAATCTATGATAAAAAATTAAATTTTGTTTTACCAAAAATAAATATAAATCAAGATAAATACAGACCTACATTATTTCATTTGTTGTCTTAAGCTCAAAAATATAATTCCAATTTTTTATTAGTTCGACTCGTCTTAACAAAATATCAATCTATGATTAAAATTAAATTTTGTTTTATCAAAAATAAATATAAATCAAGACAAATACATACTTACATTGTTTCATAATTCATCTGTTGTCTTAAGCTCAAAAATATAATTCGAATTTTTTATTTTGTAGAACATAAGCATAGAAACCTCGTGAAAAATAAAGTCGATTCGATATTAATAATTTAATTAATGAATCATATTTTTTAGTTATTTTTAGATTTAATCTTGGACATTAATACCGACCATGTACAAATATTATTTTTCAGACTTAATTTTTTCATTATTGACAATGTCCTTGTGATTCGTTAATTAATTTATCGATATTCGATCTATTTGATTTATCAAATTGTTTTTTGCGTATAATTTAATTATATTTGTAGGCGCACCCATTACACGTCACGGCTGACCCTGGCATTGCGGCCCCCATTTGGGCTCTTGAACAGAAATGTTAGCCACAGAACATGGCCTTTACGTGTCACGACGCTACTGTGCCTTGACCTTCCACTGGTCTCACCTGCTCTGCTTCTGTCCACGGAGCAAATTTAGAAATACAGAGGGAGTGAGAAGGGAGAGCTGTCTAGAGAGAGAGAGAGAAGCTGTAGAAACCCAGAGGAGAGAGTTGTCTTGATAAAGAAAGAGAGCTTGTTTCTGGGGTTGTTGAGAGAGAGAGAGTGGATGAGGTGGGTGACAACGAAAGGGGAAGGAAAGATAGTGATGTTCAAGTCTAAGATTAAGTGGGTTGGACTGATTGGGATTTTTCTCTCCGCTTTCTCTCTCTTCACTCACTTTCTACTGGCCAGATACACAGAGGAGGGCGTTTCTGAGTACGAAGCCTCAATCACAATCTTCTCCTGGAGACCCGTCTTTGAAAATCCAGATCCTTCCCCAAATGTAACCTTCCAAATCTTTTCCTACATTATTTCATCCCCCGCTTTCACTCCCTCCCTCTTAATTATTTGAATTTACTGCGATCAGATTTTCCCCTTTTCCAACAAGATTTTTCATTGCAATTCATGTGTTTCAGTATTTCACTTATGCGCGGTAGTTCCAGAATTGAATTTCTTATGATTCAAAATTTCAAATTATTTCTTCTATGCTTAATCTCTGCTAACAAACATAGTTTATCAACTCCAATGTCGTTTCTTATTTGTTTCTTAGTGGTTTTTGTTTTCTTTTTTCTTGCGTTGGATGAGACCCAGATGGATTTCTTTGTTTCTTTCCCCAAAGAAGCATTGATATTATCAGCTCGAATCTCGCTTTGGTGAATTTGTTTTCTGAATCCTTTGCACATTGAAGCACTTTTGGTTGTTCTCAATGTTAATCAGTTAACAAAGCTAAGACATCTGTACAGTTCTTGTTGCACCCACTTTGATGAAAATGCAACCATTTTAAGCGTATTAACATTCGACACTTGTTCTTTTTTGTCTTAATTTGGTGCAAAATATAGGACTAATTACTCGTTGGTTTCTTAATTATTCAGAGTCCACTATATAGAAGACTATGGGGTCCTGTTAGGCAGCTTCAGTTTCTATATCCACACGCAAATCCTCGAGGAGACTATGCAGGTTAGATCTTGTGCTTTTTGTATGTTAACTTACAAGTTAACTATGTTAAGCTCAGTTGGGAGCTCAGTTGATTATTCACTTACGGTTTTACTTCTGACAATTTCCTTTGTTGTACTCGTACCCAATTTTGGATTTGGGATATACTGAATGCTCCTATGTTTATAATTTATCATTTGGAGGACTATTCCCGCTTCCGTAAACCCCCTTTTACTGGCCATTCGGAAGAGGAAGAGGTCCTTTCTCGTTTCTACCAATTTGGTCTCTCAGTCTCTGACAAGAATGGATGAGAGAGTGACCTAAACTTTTAGATTTCTCTATCGGAGGTTATTGATTAGAGTAGCTGTATGCATTGAGGATGGAGCTCAAGTCCTATAGAATTGCAGCCCATAATGGAAGTTGTGCTTTCGTGAGCCATAGAAATGTCGTGCTAATAGTTGAGTTTTTTAAGGAACCATGAGGCGGGACTCAGAGTTAGTGGTACCCTGCATACTCAGGGTGGCGGCGTTCATGGTTTGGTCATGGTCAGATTGTTGTTAGTGTTAGACGTAGTAATACACAGGATGGTCTCTTGTAGAATTATGCTGTGGCTTAGGCATCTTGGGACACTATAATGGCAGTTGGAGTACATCTATACAAACTAGATTATGGCTTCACATCCAAGCCTATTGCACGAGGTTTTGTTGTGGTTCTATGTGGCTCCCGGAAGCTGTTATTGATTTAATCTTGTCAAGGATATGTATTCCATTTGTATTGCCCTGAACTAGTTCCTTTTGGCACCCTTTGGTTAGGCTGACTGATGATGAGGGGTACGTAATCCTACTGGAATAGTAATTAGGAGTTGCCAATACCACATCCCCAATGTCATCCCGTAACTTGTAAAGGCCATTGTCTTTGTTTTAAGGATTATCCTTGTCAATTTTGAGACGGAGATTCAGGACTTGATATATGGTAAGAAAGATTGACGCAGCTACTATTCTTATTGAACTGGCTTCTCTTTCCGCGCCCGCCCCCCCATCAAATCAGCAGTATTGACTCTCTAACTTAATTGCTGGCCGCAGCTCCCATTTTGCAGACAAACGGCTTTGTTTTTGTGAGGATAAGAGGAGGCTCTCATGAGATCAGAAACTCGGTGAGGTCACTATGCTTGAATTGCAAGTTCTATCAATATTTTTGTACATGTAATCAACTGAAAAGTCTTCACCTTGTAGATATGTGATGTTGTTGTAATTTCCCGGCTTCTCAATGCTACTTTGGTCATTCCTGAGATCCAGTCAACCACAAGCAGCAAGGGAATCAGGTTTCTTCGACTTTTTATTTTTCTCTATTTCTTAAATTACAGAGCATCATTAAAGTTTGATCAATGTCTAAGTCTTGTTTTAGGTAATCATTCTGATTAATTTTTTTTATACATGTTCGATGCAGCTCTAAGTTCAAGAGTTTTGCCTACCTCTATAATGAGGATCAGTTCATTGCAGCATTAGCTAAAGACGTCAGAATAGTGAAAACCCTCCCAAAGAACCTCAAAGGGGAAAGGAGAACCAAAAAAATTCCTACGTTTAGAGTTTCTTCGTCAGCTTCTCCTTATTTTTATCTGCACAACGTTCTTCCAGTCTTGAGCAAACATTCGGTAGTTGAGTTAGTGGTTTCCGAGGGTGGATGCTTGCAGGTAGCGTCCGTTATACTACATGTTTTTTCATCAATCAATTTAACAAGTTACAACTTCCAAGCATGCTATTGTGAAGTTCCAAGTGATTTGTTGTACATCACCAATACTATGATCATGTGGAAATCCATTTAATGCTAAGTCATACCTGTGGTTGGCTTCTGCAAGCTTCAGTTAACAATTCGATGAGTAATACTCACCTTATTTGATTTCACTAGGCTATTCTTCCCCCACATCTTGAAGAATACCAGAGGCTGAGATGTAGAGTCGCTTTTCACGCCTTAAGTTTCCGACGGGAGGTCCAAGAACTCGCTACTAAGATATTAGATAGGTAAATATCTGCCCCTTCTAATTATTCTGCAATCTTATGTTACATGGACTAGTGTACTCGTGTTGTGGGCGGGTATGTGTCTAATTGTGATTCATCTAATTCCATTGTCAAGGACAGGTACTACAAATATTCATATTCCTTTCTTTTTGTTTAATTTCTCGAGTAAGTTGTTCACAAGGGGCCATTGATCATTTTATGCGAGTATAAGAGTTTTATGCATGGACCATTATGAATGGAGAATTACTAAAAATATCCTCTTTAGCTGGATAAACGGTGGACACATCTCCCATACCCTTGCTGAAGTGTCACGTGTGTGACGCTTGTACTTTATGCATTCACAAGAGCCCCTGTGACATAGGTGCAATCAATTATCACTAGGGATTTGTGCTAATTTCTGATGTTTCTACAGGTTAAGAGCTCGTAGACGGCCATTTATAGCCTATGATCCTGGGATGACTAGAGACGCTTTAGCATATTACGGTTGTGGTGAGCTTTTCCAGGTACCTGCTTGAAGTTCTGAAGGCATGATTTGAACTGTAAATTTTTATTCCCCAAAATCCAAACCTTATTCAGTTATTTGTCTCCAAACTCTTCCAAGGATGTACATACTGAACTTATTCAGCACAGACGGTCATGGATGATAAAGCGCGGGATTGTCAAGGGGAATCTTTCTGTGAATTCGGCTGAACAGCGTCTTAATGGTTCATGTCCACTTATGCCAGAAGAGGTGAGATGGTGCACACTTTAATCTTCAGTTGTAACATTTCTGTGGCTAATAATTCACATGGTCTAAGGCTGTGTTTTGACCATGGGTTTGTGGACAAATTTACCAAGGGAAAGGAAAATAGACGGACACGAGAAATATATTTAGCTCACTCCTATGTATTTTCCCTGAATCTATTCACTAGTCCAGTACTCAAAAACAGCCTAAAGTTTGAAGTTCTCTGACACTGTTTCTAAAGTTCTAGATGGAGATGGTTAGAGAGTAAAGATATATGCTAAATGATAATCATCTGGAGGAAATCTATACCCAAGCTTTTGAATTATGATGAGAAATACTGTTTCTGCAGATTGGCATTCTTCTCCGTGCATATGGTTATTCCTGGGACACAATTATTTACATCTCTGGGGGAGAGGTCTTTGGCGGACAAAAGAAGTTAATTCCTCTTCACGGGATGTTTGAAAACATCGTGGACAGGACATTCCTAAGCACAGGACGGGAACTCAGTGCACTATACGGTCAGGAGGCTAACCTTGATGAATATTTGAAAACTCGACCTCGTTTTAAGGAAGAAATGCGACGCGAAGCGTGGAAAACCTCGGGCCCACGTCCTCGCCCGCTGCCACCACCCCCAGCACGACCAAAGTATCCATATAATATGGAAGGTTGGTGGGGTTGGGTAGCTGAGAGCGATAATGAGCCCGAGAGTACTGTTATGGAGTTGAGGATGAATGCTCACAAACTACTTTGGGAAGCAATTGATCATACGATATGTGTTGAAGCTGATGTGTTTATTCCTGGATTTGATCGTGATGGTAAGGGCCGTCCGAATTTTGCAAGCTTGGTTATGGGGCACAGGCTCTATCAATCCTCTGCAACAAAAACATACCGACTGGACAGGTAATTTGGCTTTTTTAGTCACTTCTCTGTTTGTTAATGTGTGGATGGATCCAACAAGGCAACATCATTCAATAACTGAAATTGGAGGCAAGATAATTTATGATATAACCTGATTCAATATGCTTGATGGTCAGACTAATTTGGCGATTGAGACGATTAGTAGGAGCACATCGTTGTATTATATGGTTTAAATTTGTGGGATTTGCTCCCCAGTGGATATTTAATCCCTCCTCTTAATTGTTGCATTCAAACGCTGGACGTGTGTTCCCCTCAGATTTGTTGTCCACTCCTATGTTTAATCTAGTCATGGTTCCTAGTATAAATCAAAGGCACTTGTGTCATATTGCTAAATTCACGGGCAATGTTATCTTTTCATCCTTGCCCACCGGCCTAGCGAGGGGACTCATAATCCCATTGGACTATCAGTCTAGTCTATTTTGTCAACACCAAACATGATATTAGAGGGCCTACTAGACTATTAGTCCAATACCTATCCCACTTATCAAACAGGGCCTTAGAGTAAATTGATTATTTGGTTATCAGTCTAGTCTATTCTGTCAACACCAAACATGATATTAGAGGGCCTACTAGACTATTAGTCCAATACCTATCCCACTTATCAAACAGGACCTTAGAGTAAATTGATTATTTGGTTATCTTGTATTTGGCACTCATGCAGACACTGAAAGCTCAATGTGACTCCATTGACGATTTGAACAAACAAATTCAGTTACCCTTCGAATGTTTCAAATATTGCCATCTCTAGTTCTGCCCACTATGAATCGTTTGACTAGTTTCCATGGCTCCAAAACGGGAAATTTGTTTTTTTGGACTTCTTTTATCCTATGCAAGCAAAACTGTACTGAATGTTTCTTATTCACAAAGAGAGAGATCCTTTGCTTGGAGGACTTGGTTTATGTGCTGCAGCAGAAGACTGTGCTTGACACCAATAACTTACGCATCCGTGTCAATGTTCTGTTACCGTTTCTGAACTTTTCTTTTCTGATTCTTTTTTCAATGCAGAAGAGAAGTCGTCAAGCTTTTAGATGAGACCCGTGACCACTTATACGAAGCCAACCACACTTGGATAAAATCAGTACGCAGGCATATGAGAAAAGCCTTGGTGGATGGACTAGCACATGAATCAACAAATTCAAAGCCACATTCTTTCCTATCTCACCCGAGCCCAGAGTGTTCTTGCTTGAGGCATGGGGCTACCGGAAAATCATTTCACGCTTCAAGTCCTTCGACTAAATCAGAAGTTGAGGCTTCTCTTGGAGTTACCCATCCTTGCCCTTCTTGGATGAAGGGTGGCAAAATCTCAAACTCAAGAGATCAAAGAGAAGAGGATCTTGATGAGGATGATTCATCTTCATCTGGGTTGTTCTTCCGGCATAGTGTTGGAACTAATGGAGGTGGAGAAGTAAACAACAAAGAAGAAACCCAAATGGAGGATCAAGAAGAATTAGAGGGCGCGGAAAGATAAGTAGACGCTAGATTGGATTGCAGGCGTACATATCTTAACTCACTGATTTGAGGAATAGTTTGCAACAGCCAAAGATTTTTGGATTCAGACCCGAGCTTTTTTGCCCAGCTGGGTCAGATTTTTTCTGTTTGGGTTATGGAAATTCGTGGGTGTGGTGTTCTAGTGATGTTTATACATAGATGGAGAGAGCAAATGGCTGAGTTCTTAATAGTGTTTGACCCAGGTTCAGATGTTCTTCTCTCTAGTGTTAGTCTGTAGCAGTAAAAACTTGATTAGCAAAGCTAATTCTAACTTGTGTAACTAATAATTGAGCCAATGTTGTTTATGTTTGTTGCGTTATGTATACATCTTCATATTCGTGCTAGTTACATAGTTCTCCCAGGCTTCTTTTAGTTCATGCCTTGTCCTACAATCTGTTTCTTCTGGGTTCATCAATTTGGTTACAGCCACACTTGGAGCACTTCCAACCCCTGCTCAATATGATTTTAGATATTCTAAACATGATTTTGGATATTTTTACATATGATAAAAGTAATTAGATGCTTTTGCATGGCATGGAGCGAATGCTTGTGAGTATGATTGCAAAATTAGTGTTCGTTTGGGTGTTTCTGAACTAATTTTTAGAAAAAAAATACTCTTAAATGTTGTTTAGTGTAAATATTTTAGAAAAAAATTCAGAGTTAGATTTTTTTGACATTTTTAAAATACTTTTTTTCTCTTTTCTTTTTGAGTTTTGTGAACGTATTTTGTTAACAAAGAAAAAAATTAATTTAGAATCTCGAGTTCGTAGTTAATTTTGAAATATTTTTTTAAGTCAACAGTGAATTTTTAAATTTTTTTTAAAAATAAAATTTAAAGAATACAATCAAAATGGATCAAATAAATGACATCGAACACGATCAAAATGGGATCAAATATGACTATTTAACGCATTAATCATTCGCAAACATGATTATTTAATGATTGTCAATGATTGAAAAACAAACCAAATAATATTTCTGAAATTTTTTCCCAAATAAAATTCCCAAACATTACTCTAAAAAATTTTCAGAAACACCCAAACGAAGACACATAAAAATCACTTAAATTGTAATTACAAAAGAATCGGATCTAATTTGGCTATACTTTAATTTTGTATCAAATTTTTGTGACCTATTGGTTCGGTTTGACCAAAAGTATTTTAAAAGTACAAACATATAATAAAAAAACTTAAATATGTTAATTGGAACAAATTGTGTGTTTATTTGGTATTGATAAGTTTGTTGTCAATCTCCTTATTGTAGAATCATGCCACCATGTTGAGGTAATAGTCGGGGCAGGGGTGGTAAAGCAAATGTGGCATCTGGAGCAGCAAATAGGGATGATCTGGTGCGGTTGAGGCCTCAACATCTGGGGTAGGCCAACCAGACTGTAGCAACAAATAAGCCATCAAGGCTATGACGGTGGTGTGAGTGCTGTTGTTTGAATCCTCCTGAGTTTATCAGTGATTCTAACCTGTTCATTGCTAATGATTTGGTGGAGCAGGTTGAGAAAGCGATGTACACACTACAGATCGAGGAGGACGATTTGTAGGATTTCTTTGGTTTTCTACCAGTTCATTGGTGAGGCAGCCCAGTGGTGGAAAACGATCAAGGCAACCTATGAGGCGGAAGACATGGCCCGAGAAGGCTTCAAGGAGCTGTTTCTTGACGCAAGAGTTCTATAACCTCAAATAGGGAGAGATAACGGTAATTGAGTAACCATAATAAGTTCACATCATTATCCTGCTTTGCTACCGAAATGACTAACAGTGAGGATTTGAAATCCAAAAGGTTTGAGATTATGGGGACTTGATAGAACAGGCGATAATAGTAGAAGGATCAAGCTGTTAGCAAGGCTGTGTTAGTAAGGACTGGATTCATGGGAGATTAGCTCACGCTTTCGGGAATACCTGAGACATGTTACTCCTTCGTTATAAGTTGTTTCGACTGGGAGTAATGAACATGGGGGGTTGGTACGTTACAAATGTGGGGCACGTGAGGGTGGAGTGTCAGCAGGGGACACAACCGCCTCAGACTATTACACCAATTGTTCGACCACTTATTTGTTATAACTGTAATTAGGGGGGCATATTAATTGATTTTTTCCTTAGTGACAAGGTAGTGCCGATGTTGAGGGTTCATTGTAGACTTGACCCACACAATGGTTCTGCACCTATGTGGCAGGCGGTGGTAGCTCGGCCAGTCTCGTTCGCTTAATCAGTACAACAGAGGCAGGGGGACCAGGGGTCCTACTATGCAGTTGCAACATCAGAGGCGGCAACAGGGACTTTTGTGGTCCAAGATATATTTATGTTATTCCACACTTAGACTAGTGTCTTGTTTGACATAAATACTTCGCAATTTTTTACTACATCTAGTTTTGCATCTATTCCGGATGTCGAACTGTTAGATTCTATTTTATATGTGGAAACACCTAGTGGGGGTAGTGGCGCTGAAACATATTTTTCGATCGTGCAAGATTGTAATGGATGACCGTAGTTTACCGTTCAATTTGATCATATTGAACATAACAGATTTTGATATTATATTGGGTATGGACTCGTTGACGTCCTATCGAGCCACTATCGATTGTTACCGGAGTAATGTGATTGTTTGTAAACCTGATGGAGATTGTTTTCATTTTTGGAGAGATTACGGTGGTGTTCATTCTTTTATTCATAAGTTGTGGCACCGTGAAGATTTCAGTCACATTTTTACAGTAACTTGGGAGGATAAAGGTAGTCGATGCCAAGACGAATTACCGCCAGTAAAGTGTGATTTTTCGGATGTCTTTCTAGAGGATATTATGAGTTTTGCTCCCTCAACGGGAAGTAGAGTTCTCAATCAATCTTGTGCTAGGAATCTTGCCTATTTTTATGGCACCTTATCATTTTGCTCCAGCAGAATTGAAAAAATTGAAGGTTCAGCTTTAGGAATTGTTGAACAAGGGGTTCATTCGACCTACTACTTCTTCATAAGGCGCCCAAGCTCTGTTTGCAAAGAAAAATGATGGGTTATTACGTTTATGTTTAGTACAAACAATTGAATCGTGTCACGATCAAGCACAAGTATTGTTTGTCTAGGATCAATGATTTGTTTGAGCAACTGAAAGGCTCTCGAGTGTTCTTAAAAATTGATTTAAAGTTAGAGTATCATCAATTGAGAGTCAAAGAGAAAGATGTTGCCAAGACAACTTTTCATACTCATTATGGTCACTATGAGTTTGTGATAATACTGTTTAGTTTGACCAATGCACCTACTGCATTCATGGACTTAATGATTCGAGTCTTTCATGCTTATCTGATCGATTTTGTGATGGTATTTGTGAATGATATTATGATCTATTCACAATTCAAGAAAGGGCAAGAAGAACATTTGAAGTTAACTTTGCAGATCCTACGGGAAACTGTCTTTATGCTAAATATTCCAAGTGCGAATTTTGACTCTCTGGTGTGAAATTTCTCGAGCATGTGTTGTTAGGGGATGGAGTTGTTATAGATCCATCCAAGATTGATGCAGTGTTGAATTGGGGGCAATCTAAAAGCATTTTCGAGATTCATAGTTTTCTGGGTTTTGCTGACCAGTATCTACATTTTGCTTCAATACTTTGTACGGTTAGTTACGCCAATGACTAGACTCACTCAGTAGGAGATCATGTTTGAATGAAATGAAGCTTGTAAGCCTTATTTTGAAGAGTTAAAAAAAGAGGTTGACATCGACACCAATCCCAATAATACCTAAATGAGATTTGGACTATTCTGTAAATTGTGATGCATCAAAAGAATGATCAAATATTTACTGATGTAGGAGAGCAGGGTTGTGTCTTATGAATCTCATTAGTTAAAGAACCTTAAGCGGAATTATCCCACTCATGATCTTGAATTGACAACTGTAACATTTGCACTCGAGTTAAAATAATTACTTGTATGGTGAGCGATACGAGATGTTCTCATATCACAAAAGCCTCAAGTATATTTTCCCTGCAAAAGATTTGACTATGCACCAACAAATGTGAATGAAGTATATGAAAGATTACAATTTGAACTTGTGATATGACCCACAAAAAGCTAATTTGGCGCCCAACACATTGAGTACAAAATTATTTCATAGTTTGGCTAGTTTGACCATTCACGCACGAAAGATGCTAGGCGAGGATGGCGAGTAAAAATTACAACTCTGTACGAATGACAGAAAAATATATTATACACAAAGGAAAATGTACAGCACAAGCACCATATTTGAATGTGTATTGTATGCACGCTTAAAATTGTATCAAAATTCATAATATTTGAATTTAAAATCATAACACCAATTGTGAAATATTACTGCATATAAAATTCATAATATTTTTCATGTAAATTAATAGCACTTATATGTTCTAAACTTTGATCTTGATATCGTGAATTTGCAAGCAAATATTACGAATTTATACACAAAATGTCATAAATTTTTCTTAAAAATATATCACGACTTCGAGGTAAATTTAAAAAGTGCATAATATACAAACTCAAATACTGGGTATTAGGTATATATTGTAGCAGTTCCTTAAACACGAATCTCAAAATGCATATTCAAAATGCATACATGGTACACAAACTTCGACATAATAATTCAAAACTAACCCCAAAGAAACGATCATGATACTACAAAACCTTGTAACTTTGCACGTTGCAAAATCTCATGACAACAAAATACCCACAATGTAGACGCCAATGCACTCGTAATTAAGACTTCTTTAGAGTACACCCTTCATAACTACAACACCTTCATTTAGAGTACCCGCACTGTAAGGTTATTGTTGCTTTGCCTATCAATCTTGTATAGCCTTTGAGGGTTGAGTTATGTGGATAAGCACTGACTCAAACGGTTGAAGGATGTGCATTGTGTTTGACCAACCATCAACAGAAGATGGCACTATGGTATGCTTTGATCAGCCATCAGTTATTTGCTTCTACATATGCTTCGAGACGAAGGAAAGATTAACCACCAATCGTCCTCAATGCGAACAACCTATTGAACGAGATTCCAATCCAGGGTACAAAAAAATGACAATAACCTTCCTATTGTCGTTTAATAAATGAGTTAAATCTAGGTTCCCAAGTACATGCTAACATGGAAGCAGAGGAATTTCTTTCTCGGACACTCATTCAATAAATAGCACCCTCTAGGCGAAGTATCATCAATGGTCCAACGTACCTGCAGCTTCAAAAAATCAAGATAACAGCAAACAACAATATTTTAGGAGGATAGAGCACAATTCCAGTGTGATCTGGAAATCAGAACTTGATAGGAAAGTAATACAAGTTAGAAAGGAAAATAATATATTTTGATGCGTACTAATTTCGTAAAATGAGTGAGAGGAACTTACATCAGACACAACGAGACCAACTCTATAAGAAACTCTCAATGTTAAGTTCCACAAATGAGCATGGATCAGGAATGTCAAAGTTGTTTAACACCTGAAAGAAGTAAAAAAGATGATTTAAGTTACCATGATTCCACGTAGATAATTGAAATCAGTAACCCAATAAGTCATTGTTTACCAAATCACTTGTGTAATAAAGTTCGTTATCATCAAAAGCACAGTGCAGGAACAAGCAGAGCATCAGAGGATATAAACAAGAATGCCCCAGAGGTATTAAATAAAATTCAGGAACTGGGATCCATGCATACTTTGCTCAATTCAAGTGCTGGGAAAGATGAACTGGGTATTAGGCTACTGGCCTATGATCCAGCTTTATTTGCAGATGGCTTTTATCAAACTCAAAATTAAGTTTTCCACACTTAATGGCTAGAGCTTCCAATTGGAATTGCAGGATGGAAGGGTTGGTAATGCAGACAAGCCCCCGATGTCAATAATTCTAAACAGCCCTAAAACTGCTGGTCATGTACATCACGTTTTGCTAATTCATCTACACTTCCAACTTTCAGTTAAGTGTTCTGGAAAATTTAAAGGAGTTATGCTCCAATGAGAAGAAAAAAATCCTCACTTCAGGTGGAAAACTGCTATATATCTAATAAACCAGTTAATGTACAGAAGTCACCCAAGAGAAACCAACTTAATGCACCCCTCTGAGTATACGTCGTCTGTGATCAAAGCATGCTTTTCATCATGTCACCTTAAGGGTTACCACAGGTCACAACAGTTGAGAGAAGAGTATTTTAAAGCAAGTAATCAAGTCCGCTAATTTCCCAGAGAATTTACATTTAAGTGGCATTTTTCATACCTCTGGATGCACAATACCAAAAGTGCCAATGCGCCTCCCTTTGTAAATGATGCTAGCCTGTCTACCCGGAAGATACTCTGGCCCCTTCATATATATGAAGACAACAGGAAGATATTAAAAAATTAACCAGGTTATTTACGAAAGAATGCAAGAAAAGGTAGCACATACATCAGCACGTTCAATATAGTAGCCTGCATTATCCCCAGATTGTACAAATTGAGACCCAATCACTTCCATAACTCTGTCGACCAAACCATGAATAAGCTGCGAATCAAAAGTTCAAAACTTAAAATAGTATCTTCGGAGTTCTCAAGCATAGCAAATAACCAAGTTCTCAATATCCTATTACCAGAGAAAAAGGACAGAAGTAAACAACTAGGATATAAAATGATACTATATCTAACAAGATGCGGCAGTAGCTGCTGTAAAAATTGTGTTGGACAGTAAATTCAAGCATAGCAAAAGATAAATTGCATGCGACTAACAAAAAATCGTCTTAACTTGTAAAAAGACCAATAATATGAAGGTGGTCAAAGACAGAAATTAAGAACCATTTCTATGCTTTCAAAGGTACATTTGCCAACAAATAACCGACAAACCTCTCCTCAATTGAAATGTCCAAAATATCGTCCATCGATTATCAAGATTCACTAATTGACAAACATCTTCTCAATAAAGACATATCCAAACTGTAGACCATCACTAACAAGATCTAAATCAACTCTTCATGACAGTTCAGTCACTTGTCGAACCATACTATAATGCAACATAGGTGACTGTTATGTCTGCATGGGACCGTTCCAAACCCATTTCTTTTGCCACCTATACCAGCTGCAACTTTATGATTCAGCCAAGAGACAGAGCACTGCATCTCTTTCACCTCAAGTAATATCTTAAGATTCTAATCCCTTGTTTGTCAGTATCCAGCATATAAGCACATTTCACTTGCTGAAGAATTTGTTATTCAGCCGGTAAGCAGTGTCCCACTTGGGGCCTCTCTGATGGATCCATTAAAAACCATATCAAGGTTGGAAGCTAACTGCAGTTTTCAGTTAATAAACAATCCCTCAGATGTTGACCTACTATGGCATTCCCAAAGGGCTCCCAACCTTGTCAGTTCACTAACTGGTCACAAGGCCTTCTAAAAACTGAACAATGAAATTGGCCATTGAGAGGGAAAGAGGTAAAAGTGGGCAAGGGACCCGAGCAAGAACAAGGTGTCAGTATGGAGAGAAAAAGAGAGGGAGAAGGGAAGAGCGAGAGGGCTTGGACCTCCTAGATATATCTACATTCGTACTTACACTATCTTATTCTAACACACTTTAACTAAATCATTGGAGCACAGATTTTCTCCATAAAATGAACAGACAAGAAATGGAGTCCCACTTTTCACACTTACTCTCATATACCAACAAATTTTATCCATTGTGGTAGTTTTTTTGCGATTGCAATTCTTGAAGAGGGGCATATTAAACAAATTGAATACTTTTGTACACTAGATGAGAACTTCTCATTTCCACTTTCACGTCCTCTCATGGCTGTCTTACAAATTGTAGCTGTTGAGCACTCTGAAGATCGAATGCAAGTGCTTTAACTTGCTCATTTGTTTTATTTCTTAACGCTGCCCATTTCTTAACTCCATCAGCACTAAATGGTATCTTTTGCCAATAAGAAAAAGCACTAAATGGTATCTTCAATGGCACAACTCCCCTACATTGCAGAGCAGGCCAAAAACAAGTTCTTCCCCCACAATGTTCTAAATAGCAGTATCGGATACGTATAATTAACGATAAGGTCCCATTTGTAGTCTTTCACATCCAGCTCAGCACCCATCCTTCGGCTGGAAAAAAGCAGTATCTCTCCATCTTAAGATCAGTAGCTTGGCTAATCAAGATGCTATATTATCTTTACCCATGACTTGTGTTAAGTTATGTTGGTTGGGTCCTATTTGCTAGACTCTTTGTCATAAGGGGTATTTTTGTCCTTGTATAGTTAGGGTTATAGTTAGGGCTTGTATATACCTTTGTTTAGTTAATGGAACACTAA
>JABCMJ010024959.1:0-13755 GCA_014822125.1 Arbutus unedo | reverse complement strand
CAGGGGAGGTCAGTGCATTTTACCCTTTTTTTTATTGTTTTATCCTAGCACTTGGGATTGGGGGTGGGGTATCCCTTTGTGAAAATCTCGTCTCAGCCCTCTTCCAGTAGTAGGATTGAAGTTATTGGGGTGGTTTGTAATAATTTTAGATGCAAAAATTGATTTTAGTTTTAGATTTTGCATAAAAATATAGATTTCAAATTCTATTATGGCATAAAGTTATACATTAATTTTTAAGTAATTAATTTCGAAAATTTAGGCCCAAAAGCGTTTCAAAATCTAGGTTCATCTCTCCCCTGCTATTTTTAATAAATATACTGACTTTTCTTGTAGTTTGAGAAATTATTTTGAGATCTCCTGTATAATGTAAAACATTATTCTGACTTTCTTTATTTTTAAAAAAATTATCAATTTTTTTATTTGTAAAATTATTATACATTTACATTCATTATAGTTAATTTAATCAAATATCTTTCGTGAAGCTATTGAAATTTTGGATTTTTTTAGTTTTTTTTGGGTCAAAATCAACTATAACATAATTTGTATTATATCTAAAATAGTTAGTTGAATTTTTTACATTTTCTTGAAACTGTAACTCTGTTAGAATTTTTAAGATTTGTTTGAATTTATATTTTAATTTTTTTTTTAAATTTAACAAAGTTTATTTCAAAAGTGATAAGACTTATTTTATGGTTTATTTTGTTGAAAAAAAAATCTTGAACTTGAAATTTCAATAGTTTAATTAATATTGTTTAGTTGATTTTAATAATATGAGAAATAATTACATAATAATTTTAAAAAAATCTTGTTAATTACCGTTTATTATGCGGTAGATGATGTACACATAATATCAATCAAACACGAATATCAATACAAATTTTACAAATATCAATACATATTTATAGATATCTATACACATTTTACGAATATTGAATTTCTTTTATATATTATTCACCGTAGTGGCAGGTCAAAGAGGTATAAGAGTTTAAACAATTAAAAATAAAATTTTGAAAAATTTGGGAGATTGGAGAGAGTTGACAGAGAAAAAGAGTAAGAAGATGTCACATAAGATAAACCTTAATTTACTATTAAATTTAAAAAAAATTTAAGATTTTTATTTATTATGATAATGTCACATGACACCCTGTTCCCTTCATGGATCTGCCGCTTTTTTTAAGCGGTGATTAATATTCTCCACTTTAAAATTAAAGAATGTCGTATTTTTTTCAATCTACAAGGGAGGTTAATATATTTGTCAAAAAAAACCTCAGGACAAATACGCGTTAAAAAAGAATTGCGAGGTGCAGAATTTCTTTTACACAGTTGTCTTACGCAGTCAAACTTTGCACGAGACACCACGATGGGTTCTTTAGTAATTACAATCAAACCCGGACCCGTTTCCCAGACAACCATCTCATCACTTTCAGCTAATGCTCTGACCACAAAACACTGGAAACCATATCAGTAACCCCCTCTCATGGCGTCTACTTCGCTTCTCCAGTCTACCTCCCCGTCTTTCCACAGTAAATTCCCTGCATTTCCGACATCACATCCCTTTCGGTTGCCGTACGGTAGCCCTAGAAACAGACGGAGTGGTCTCTCAGTGAAGGCCTCGTCGATAGTTTTGGTCGAGAAGACGGAGGCAGCGAAGGTCAATCGGCTTAAGACAACCTACCTCGAAAAGATCGTCCCCTTGCTTACAGACGAATTCTCTTATACCAACGTTCACCAGGTACTGAAATAAGCAACTGTTGTCTGTTATGCTATTCTGTAGAGACATAATGAAGACAAACCAATTAGAATCTCATCGCACATTCCACAGATATTTATACACTCTTTATGTATTTGCAAATGCTTTTCTTTGGCATTTATACAATTTATACAAATATCGAGATTGTCCACCGCTTCATAAGCGTTTGGTAGTTTTTTATATATAAGAAAATAGAGTATAACCGGGATGGATGGATGTATATATATGTAGGCACACCATGCGTTTAAACTGTTTAGGGAACAGTGTGTCCGGATTCCTTTACCTTTCCATGTGTTTGGTTGCCGAGAGAGTGTAGGAAAAGAACTTGGGGATTGCATGGTGAAATTGTTTGTTGTTTTGGAGCCCAAGAGTGCAGAAACTTATGGACGATTGATTTTGAATACAACTAGTTAGAGCATTCCCCTTGATTTTTATCACTATTCACTCAGTGTGTATTGCAGTGTTTTACAGTCTGCTTAGATTTCTTTCAGTTTTCTCAGCTTCCAACAAGGCTACATCTGGCCATTTAGAATATGGTCACCCCAGCATTACTCTTAGTAAAGAACATTGCTCTGCTTTGTGTGCTCAGTGCTGTGCGTGCTGATGTGTGACGTCACATGCGAATGCAGAGGAGAAAAGAGACCCATGGATGAAATTGATCTCCTAGAAAGTCTGCAATGGAAAACTAGTATATGTGCATAAAGTATATGCATCTACATTATAAGGCACATCTTTGTGGAGCCCGCCAAGACACATACAATATTTGTCTGCCATAGACTAGGAGTTATTTTTTGTGCGAACATATAAACTACTAGAGTATTACCCATGCCTACGGCACTACAAACAAAATTAAAGCGGCGAATTTGATTGAATCAAAATTCAACTCTCTCTCAAACAAACAAAAAATTGATAATCTACACTCGTGGTTTAAAATGGGAAAAAAAATCACATGACCATAAATGGTTAGATTATCCATAATATTCATTGATCAAAATGACAAAAATAAAATATTGGGTATTAATTTAGAAGGTTCGCACGGAGACAAAATTGACATCTTCTTTGAAACGCCAGCTGGAACTTTCATGCATTAACATTGAATTGCTCATTCATTTAGACAAATACCACAGCTGTGAACACCTTTTGTGCACCTCCAATGTTTTTTTTTCAAGTTCCATTTCCTTGCCAGTGATTTCCCACGTTTTGTGTAAATTCATTCAAAGATCCATCATGTCCACTCTGCAAGGGAATATGATAGTTAGCATGTATCAGTGGAGTTACTCAAAAACATAAGCTTCGACAGAAAATGCAACCACATGGAGTCTGTATTGTAATATAGAACCAAAATGCACATAATGAACCAGAATAGTAAACTTGCATAACTTCCAACCTACGTACTAAAAATCTACAAATCCATCATGCAACAACAAATTACTCTAGGCTCTAACATAGAGCAAACTTCAAGACAGCATCCCCCTCCACCTGCATTTTATAACATATAAAGATGAACAGTCATAACTAAACATTTATGACAATAGGCTCCATGAAGGTAAGAAACCAGACCAATTTTAAGTACTTCAAAAGTGTAAACTCATGGGCAACATAATAAGTACGCATAACGACTTTAAAAAATTATAACCACCACCAAGTAACATTTTAACTATATCACAAAACTAAATTATCATTCCAGAGGAAGGGTCAAATCAGATAGCTCATCTTCTAGCAGTGCCATCTCCACTGCTTACAAATGGACACGTCACATAAGTAGACAAATTTTCAAGAGGGACTTCCTCAGGTGTCCATGGATTATGCAAACATGATCAAGGATAGACCAAACTTACTTCTACACAAACTTCCCAAAAATCTGAATTCTTTATCATTTTGAAATCCGATGGGCCCATAATTTGTTTAGCAACATGTTACAAAATTATCTCCGCATATCCTCGTGAGCCTCCGTGGACACCGTAAAGGTTTCCTTCCTCGTTAATATTTGTTAGCCTGTAGGGAAATAAAAACAATTACTATTTACAGTGCAGAGGAAAAGGACGGAAATTTCGAAACTACTCGTCGTTACAGTTTAGATTCTTCCAAGGCCTTGAAATCCAATGATTGTGACTGCAACAACCAACCAAAAGAATTTCTCATACATATTGTAAAACCCCACACGAGAGAACATTACATGTTGATCACGATACTTTTAAAATTTGATACTCTTTAGTTCACCTAGCCAATGTAGTACTCTAGCACTCGTACACTTTTTGAGACAAATGAGAGCAACACATTTTTGAAACCACTCATCCCAGGCTCTAACTATCTTTAAAATTATATGCACACCTAGAATACAAAAAGATAAATTAGGAGGATAGCAGAGTAGCAATTACCATTAACATTGAAGTAAAGACGTCAAATTAGCCGTTTTATTCCTTCAAGAAAACTGAAAAGCTGGAGAAGTGTTTGGAATTAACAAATGCCTACACAAATTAAGATTCCCACATGCCATCCAGAGACAAATGGTTTGTTCATCAAATCCACTACTTTAAAGAAGCAAATTTGCCTACCAATGTAAAGAAATAGAATTTGAAGTTTTCAATCTGAAATTTCATGAAAGCAAATTGAAAGGGAAACGTAGATTGTATACCCTTGTCCTCCTTTTTGGCTTGGACTCACAAAAGCTAAAACTCCAATGTACATTGCTTCCGTGAAATAGGTCATTTGAAGCCGAAGGTCATCTACCTCAATAAACCTGTGGAGTTCCAAATAAATTAAGAACCAATTTTCATTGTCATGTCCGGAGACAAAAGTGGTGTTACATGTCCAAACCTACAAACCAATTTTCAGATGGTTTTACGGACCAAAACTAAGAAGTTAGAAACTAAGTTCTCAAAACACTAATTCTTATAGAAATCGTATATGTTTGCGATCGAGAATAAAAAATCTGAAATTTGAAGTCAATACCATTAGATTAGCTATCAAAAACCATTACTCAAACACGACATAAGAAACATGACCCCTTCATAAAAACATGTTTTCATACCCAAAGATGGGGACAGAGAGAAGGAGGACTTACCCGTCAAACCTCAATCGATATAGCCTAAAACAAAAAGAGAACACATATATAGCAATGTCTCTCCTCTCGCTCTCCACTCGAACGACAATAGTATCTAAGAACTTGAAGCCCGGATTTTTCTGTCTAAAATCTGCAATGGACGACATAAGAGTTTGAGGATTTGCGTACTCTGTGCTCAAGCCATGGCTAATTACTCCAAGGAAGACCTAGTACATCTGATCAAGAAATTTGGGGCTTACCTCACTCTCAAGTTGTCCAATCTCTTCTCGATCTCCCTCAGCAATCTTGTTTGTATTCATCTGTTTCTCTTGTTGATAAGTGAGGTCTGTTTGTAGCCTGGTTTGGGGAAGAGAGATCTTTGGAATGAGAGAGAGAGAGAGAGAGAGAGAGAGAGAGAGAGAGACTTTCTAACTAAAGGCCCCGATAGAAGCTTTTTGTCTTGATTGCCTATTGAAAATTTTGAATTCTCGAGATGCTCATCTTAGCATGCCTATTTAGAAATGTACAGTTTACTACAATCTCAGCCATTGAATCAAATGAATCTCAATTCAATCCTAGCCGTTGTTGTAAAATGTAATGTAACCACAGCCGTTAGATTGAGTCGATCTTAACCGTTGGATCAAAAATATTTGGAGCCCACACTGTCCTGATTTGTATTATGGATGTTATTTGTCCCTCAGTTTCTTTCATTTGGTTACACACGTCATAATTTCCCATTAAGATCATTTTTCTCCATCGTTGTGATTAGATTCCAAAACTTGAAAAGATTGTGGTAAACTGTGGTATGGGAGAAGCTGCGCAAAATGAAAAAGGTCTAGATGCAGCAATAAAAGAGTTGGCAAACATCACAGGGCAGAGGCCAGTGATAACACGAGCAAAGAAGGCCATTGCTACCTTCAAACTCAGAGAAGGTCAACCAATTGGGATTGCCTGCACTCTAAGAGGAAAGGTGAGAGCCTTAATGTGCACATCTGTTTGTGTTATTATTAAATTTGCGTTCACGGTATCTTTTGCTTAGATTTGTTTTCATTGTTGCTTGTAGTGCTCTATGCTTCAAAGTTTGACAAAGTCCATTTACACTAGACTTAGTGCACAAAGTTATTGAACTTAACTAGATTTCATATGTTCAATCTCATTTGACACATGGAAATACAAACAAATTGACCTGTATAGCGTCCACGAACATACATGAAACTAAAACTGAGAGCAAAACAACTATGTTAGGGGAAATGTTTTTTACGGGAGTCAGAATCCAGGACCCTATGTAACCAACAAAGCTCTAAATAGTCTGGATCTTATGCCAAAGATGTATATTTGTTATTGTTTTCCTACCATGTTTGCTTATGTATGGACTATGGCCGGACTCTTGTTCACTATGTTACATGGACTTCTAAATCCTTAGTACTTGTGTGGAACACCCGACACATGAGCAAAGGTAAGAGAAATGTTTTTGACACGTGTAGCGGACATTCATTGGAAAAAGTATATATGGAAACTTAAGTTATCATATGCTTCTGCGGAATATTCTTTGTGTCAAATTGTAAACATGATTTAACTAAGAAATAAGATAAACATATGAGGAGAATATGAATATTTTGTCTTGCCTTTGTCCCTGGAAGTATGATTAGATATTGAAAACTGGCTCGTACATGACACCCGTACCCAAGTCCATGCGAGCTCATCCACAAGAGGTCAAACACGTTCCACTGTTACAGCTTTTAAGTAGGTCATGACGTTTGATGACAAGATCTCTTGCATGATCTCATACCATGTTAAATTTTTAATCATTCATAAAAAATGTTAAGCTAACAGGAATTGGTCTTGACAATGTATGCCAGACCATCTACGACAAACGATGTGCAAGGAGCTTTTCCTTCACATGCCATATAAATGAAGACTATCATGTAAACGCATTTTTGGGGCATGTTACTGTTTTGGGATTTTCCTTCTTTCTCTTTAGATTTGTCCGATACTGACTCCTTAATCAGTCTCCCTCTGGAAACTAGTGATGTTCATTTCCTTGGTGGCATTACCTATTATAATGATGCGCTTTTCTTATCTCAAACACAAAATGGGGAAGAATATTATTTTAAATTAGTTCTTAAATCGTCCATCGAATTTGAGGGATTGATTGGTGGTATATTTAATTTCATATGATATAGGCAGTCAAAAACAAGGGAGGATTGTATTCAAAGGAGTGAAATTTTGGGATTTGGTTTGTGTGATGACTTTTGAGTTCATGTGACGAATTATCTTCCTGATGCTTTGGCTCTTTGCTCTAGGTGTTTCTACTTAATCCCATTAAAGATGTCGGACTTTTGGGGTCAATGCATTACCATTATCTAATGGTGAATGTTTTCTAACATTACATCAACTTATATATTGTGCTCAAGTTAATGATTTGCTTTTGGTGAGGCATTCTCTATCTCATGTATGGAGAACCACGCCATGTATTTCATAGCTAACTCAAGTTGCCTATGTGATGTGTACTCGTTTAACTATGGCAGGTGATGTATGCATTTCTGGATCGACTCATTAACTTGGGGCTTCCTAGGGTAAGGGACTTCCAAGGTGTCAACCCAAATAGCTTTGATGGGAATGGTAACTATAGCATTGGGTTCAAAGAACAGGGAGTATTCCCGGAAATCAGGTACGATGGAGTTGGTAGGCAACGGGGAATGGACGTTTGCATAGTTACTTCTGCCAAAACAGATAAAGAATGCTTTAGATTACTTGCTCTCATGGGAATGCCATTCAGAGAGGGTGGTGGTCCAACGAATGTGGTGGTGCGCAAGAAGAAACTGAAGTCTCACCACTTTGATCCAAAGTCAAAGACCAGGGCACGGAAATAAGTGTTCCACTTTTTAAAAGGACGAATAAGTTCTTTTACTTTTATGAGTTTCTAGCTTGTTGTTTGTCTGGTTTTTTCTTTTGCGACTCGTATGTAGGATGGAATGGTTCTGTGATAAATCACATGCAGTTTTTGCTATCAACTACCTTTTTTCTTTTCTTTCCAATTTCCAGATGTGGTGTTACTTTTGTCTGTCTATGATCATACAGAAGGACTATGCCATGGGAATTTAGAGCATACTTATTTAGAAGTAGTTGACTATTTGTGATTACATATTTATTCACGAGCCAGTATAGGGTAGGCGTACTTATTTCCTGATCAGGATGCACTCAAGTTTTATTTACCTATACGGACGAACATGTGGTAAGATTACTTTTTTGCCACTGTGATCTTCCGTCATCATCATCGTCTTCTAATTTGACATTTGAAAGAAACTTCTCCAACCTCTCAATTTGCCCCACACGCGATACAGCTGCCAGATCTGTCGTCCTCCGCTTTGTTGTTCTCTCCAAGGTGTATGATGCATAAGACGTCTATTGCTGACATATTTGTCGAGAGTTTCACCTCCATTTGAGAATTTTCTGTTCATGTTTTCCACAAAACGGAGTTAGGTACTGCTTCTTGTGACTTTTCTGTTTACTTACCAAACAAAGCAGACTTATATTGGAATCAGAGGTGGGAGGTTATTGAACAACTCAAGGATTTGCAAGGTAAACTTCTTGATTCAGCTTCTATGCTTGGCTATGATTTCTCTTTTGCTGATATTTTATGTGGGAAATATTTATGTACCTTGAGAGATAACATCATGGTAAGATTACATTTTTTTCTCTTTCTGAAAGAGGATTTTCAATGCGTGTACTCCCATTTTGCAGATCTCAATTTTGCACGGAGAAGCTTTAGTAACGCAGAGACTCAGGTATCTTGAATTTCTCCATCATCAACTCTGAACAAGCTCTGAAAAATGTTGTGAATGAAGACTCAAGCTCCAACAATATCAACATTGTGACCTTAGCAATTTCTCTCCATTCAGTTTCGGCATGTTGGCAAAGCCAAAGATAGTAACAACAGTAAAATTTGTCCAATTGAAGATGAACATAACCGGATCAACGGGGACCACGACATAATTCTTCGCTAAATAGAAGAGGTACGAGAGTTGACAGGTACGCAAACCAGGTAAATATCTCCATTGTATGTCTATTTTTGGTTGATTTATGATCAACCCTTTAATTGAAACAACCTAGTCTCTTTTTTCATAACTCTATACAACCTGGTCTCTTTCTATTTTGGTTGATCCTGATTATCCATTCTGTACTTTCTGGAATGGATGACTCTATGTTTGTCTATGCAGCTAGAAGTTGATTTGGCATTGTTTAGTTGAATACAGTTTCTTCGATGCTTTGGAAGCTCCTGATTTTTGTATATGTGAATTCTTTATGGATTGTTATTTTGACATTTTGATTGTAAGGCTAATTGTTAGCCTGTATTTGACTCAATGAGTTTGTCTACTAGCCGTTCTGTTTCCTAGAGCTGATGACTCTATGGGTATCTAAAGATCTCGGTTTGATTCTTTGCCATTATTTAGTTCTATGTTTAGTTGATGTGACACTGTGGAATTTCCTTAATTTTTTATATTCGGCTTAACACCATTTTTAAGCCGATATCCCAATGTCCGACAAATCATCAACCGTCCTAGCCTTATTTCAAGTAACATAAGTATAAGAAAACATATTTAGATCCAATTTACAAAAGGAAAACAGTTGCAGGTATACTCTTTAAGCCAACATTTTGATGGAAAAAGGGATCGAACCTTGGCAATTACGTACTTGGGGCCGCTGGAGGTTTGTCCGGTCATCAACTTCAGGGCCCCAAGGACTGGTCGGCAATAGGTGGGGCATATCCCAAGCTGACCGGATACCTCCGTTATAAAAAATAATAATAATAATCTATGCTTTTAACGAACAATGTGGCTATTTTTTGGATTTGACTTCTCATCTACGCATCAATAAATTTGAAGGCACGGTTATTTCAAAATTTGATATCTGTACATGCCCGACTTTTTATCCTACAAACAATTTTGAACATAGTTGGAAACGAAAAGAGGTAGGTAGTTCAAAATTGATTTATTTTCATTCTTTTTGCTCGAACAGTGTGAAACTACAAAAAAGATATTAAGTTTATTACGATACTTGTGACTGAGTTCATCAGCCTTTTTGTTAAACTCGAGTCGATGGTAGTATAGTATCGAGAACTATTTCACAGTGACTTGGGAAATTGAAGGAACCTCTGATGGTCTGTCAAAACTTGTTGCTTTTGGAGAACTTAAACTTATTTATTTATCTTTTTTGGCCTTTATTTCAGCTAAGTGGGTTTTTTTACAAAACATGATGCCTTGTTCTATTTTTGATGCCTTCAAGGTTGATTTGCTTACATACTTGAGACACTCTTACAAAACATATATGCTCACATGGAGCTTTTCTGATAGATTTATGCATGTATTCTGCCTTTTGTTTGATCAGGAGTGTGAAGAACTCACAACTAGGATATGTATAGGAGTAATAAACAGAGTACTATTGTTTGCACTTTGCCACCACCATCATCATTTCCCTTGTGAAAATCTCTACAAATAAGGTAAAAGCCTGAAGAATAGATCAAAATGAGATAGGGTATCCTTATTGATGTCCGTTTTTCCATTTTTTTGGGCTATAATTATTTCTGTTATATAGTGTTGCTTTTCTACTGCTGATTCTTTCATCTTGTCCTTTCTTTGTTTTTTTTTCCTGTGCTCTACTGTTGGAATATTTGGGCTCACATACTTGATGGAATATTTTCTTTATTTGTTTGTCTGTGTCTCTCTGTCCTCTTGAACTCTTACTGTAAACCCCTCGGTAAACAGTCTCCAATCCCCTATCAAGAACTGAAGGTGTGCTTTATACTTCTATTTGCCTTTTGTTTGGACAGTTTCTTCATATCCTGCATATATTGGCTCAGAGATCTGCTACGTAACAATTTGGCTTACGTTTGTCTCATTTTTCAAATATTGTGGGTTCTCATTTATCTTAATGTTTAGATCTGTAGAAGATAGGGAGTTTCATTTCATTTTTGTGTGTGTTATCTATTTACGGAATGTTCCATTTTAGTTTTCTTGCTATCATGATTAGTTAGAAGTGGATTTTGCAGTTTGGATAGGTAGTTCTTAGGAGATTTGTTAAAATTAGTTTTTTATTGATTGGTCTCTCTCTTTTGGTATGTAATTGGATTGCACTTCCATGCTTTCTTGGCATTCAGAAGAAATTTGTTTCTATGGAGATGAACTCATTAGTTAATCTTCAAGCTCTCTTGCATGATACTTGATATTTGCAATGAGGATAATCTGATTTGGGCAGGGAGAAGGATGGTCAACGCACAAGATTCTAAACAAGTAGCTGGGAAATTTTTGCTATCTTGTTAGGGTTCTTCACTATGCATACTCCTGTGGTTTTGCTCGTGCAAGTACATTATATTAAGTTCACCAATGTTTTATGAATTTGAGATAACTTTACTATTTGAGTATGGCTTTTGGTTTGAATTTGTGTTAAAGATACTTTTTATGGTGAAACTCGAGTCTGAAAATGTCTTTATTAGCCGAAGTGTTGAATTTTATTCCATTTTTGTTACTTCCTTTCGTTCTCCATTAAATTTTCTTTCTGAATTTTTGACAACTTTAGCATTTTTTAAGAGTGGTAGATGGAACTCGATAGCATTAGCTTCTAAATGGTTCATAAGTTGGTAGCCTTTTTTTTATTATCAGAAAATGCCAAATTGCAAGTAACATCACTCCCACAGGCCACAGTTACTAACAATAGTTATATGGTCATTGATTATTGTAGCTGGCTTGATGAAAAACATGACTACTTGTGGTCGTTGTATTACTGTCAGCTCAAAATAATGAATTGTAATATTAACTCCTATCATGTTATTAGCTGCAATATTTTTTTTATCAACTGCAGTGTTCTTCTTTTCTTTTTATCCTTCTATACAAAATAGTGTAGATAGTATAAATGTCTATGAGTCAAAGATTAAGAACATATAACAAGCCTCATATTACGGGTCGCGGGCCCACGAGCCTTGAATCCTGGTACAGGCTCCAGCCTTGTCTTGCGAGTAGTGGTGGCAAAGTGCACATGTGCTCCAAACCCTTATCACAACTTGAAACTTGTATATTCATTAGTTTACACTTTAATAAGTGGTGTGATTGAACACACTTATCACTTTTTTATTTATTGGAGTTAATTTTTTATTCATCCATTTAACTGATTTTGTTTATTATTCTTTGCGGTTTAAATTCCTTACTAAGGATTAATCTAAATTTATTTTGATCCATCTTAAAAGATGTTCTAGATTTCACTCAACTTTTTTGGCTCAAAATCGTCATAAAATATTTGCACAATCTCTTTTTTTAATAATAGAAAGTCTTCATGCAGACCAAAACTCTACCAAAGTACCAAGGAAAGCTAGTAAAAATAACTTGGATTAACACCAAAACATCTAGAAAAGAAAGAAAACAGGCTGGCGTCATAGAGTACTATAGAGTACTTTCCACATAAAAAATGCAGACATTAGTAAGTATAAGCAACATTGGATCGGATTTGCAAAATGATAATTGTATGCTACCTTGCACAACAAAGTGCTCAACTTTGCCATGTTTGTGCTAAACTTTAGCTTCTTGTTTTCGTCATTTCTCATTCTTCAGTGTATGAATTCATGATGTGCAAAAAGAGAAACTCTATAGTTTTATTTTCAAAGGAAAAAACTAGGAATATCGTGTGCACTAATGGACAAATCTTCTGTGAAAATCACAATACTAAGTGTCACCAACACTAGTATTGTGTAGGTTTTAAGATTTCGAAGCATACAAATCACAATATTAAGTGTCACCAACAACAATATTGTGCAGGTTGTAAATCTTGGAGAAAGGTATATTATAAATATCAGCATGCTAATAAACCACAACAACTAGTATATAACATAACACTACGAATCATAATTTGGAGACACAAACAAATAATCAAAGAAGTATGAGCTTGTCAAAGATTGTCATAATTGTTGCTATTGCATTTATGTTATAAACTTGATGAATCAATTTATACATGTTGCACTTCCCACAATAGCGAAAAAGCCCTTCCAAATGCCGCCTATATCATTCATCGTAGATCTCACAATGAACGATGTTACTCATGTCGTCACGCCCTCAATTTTAAGTAATATAAATATTTACATTTTAAATACAACCTACCAATTCTATAAAAATACTTCCAAAATCATCATTTTTCATAATCCAAATAAATTCATAAATTTCAAGTATTACAACCCAAAAAGGGGCACACCCGATCTGATAACTAAAATGACATGTTAAAGTATTACATATGATTTGAATTTAGGTACACCATTCCGCAAAAGAGAAGTTATAGTACATCTTTCAAAAAGACAAGTGTAAAGATGATATATAACTCCTATCATGTCATTCCTTCAAAACATGCATCGCTATGCATCCATGCAAGTCCAAATCATGTCTCCGAAGCAGTACCTGAAAGAATGAAAGGGTGAGCTACAAAGTCCAGTAGAGATGTCTATACCAATATTATATGGATATGCAAAGATTTGGCATGGTTCATGTACAACTCACAATAACACGCTTATGACAAATAATTCACAAGTCTTCGAGTTATGATCACAAAATCTAAGATATAAAACAACAAGTCAACCTGACGAATCAACTCATATTTCTCTTATCGATTCAATTGTCATATACCAACTAGCACATCACCCAATGGTGGCTAGGACTAGCACATCTCCCGTCGGAGGCTAGGCGTCACATAACTAGCACATCTCCCGTCGGAGGCTAGACTTCATCTAACTAGCACATCTCCCGTCGGAAGCTAAACAATACATCGTGTCAATGCAAGGCAACTACCATAATATAATAATTTCCATGTGTCATTCATCAAACCAAGGCAATAATGTACATACGCATAACCGTCAAACGGAAACCCGAAATCACGTATTCATCGCCTACGTATGACCGAAGATAGGTGCAAACATTACCCTAAGAAG
>JABCMJ010024953.1:0-23522 GCA_014822125.1 Arbutus unedo | reverse complement strand
AGTAGATAAATGGGTTTGATTATCTAAGTGGGTCCAGAAAGAACACATAAATAGCCTAACAAGAAAGTTCGGCCATTAAAAAATGATTGGGGAGGATGTCGTTGCAAGATTCACTGAGTTAAGAATTTTAAACTATTGTTCAGTATAAAAAATATGTAGCACTTTGAGATTGTATTATTGGTTGAAAATTTCAACAATTTGTGTAGTCGACACAAATGGTGACGCCGATAATGTATGTATTCTTGCAATAGGTATACCAAGAAGAAGATATAGAAGATTTTGGTCAAAAAAACTTTATCAGAAAAAGTCAAGCGATAGGATTCAACACAAGATAGAAGAGAACTATAGAAGAAAATGTTGCCCGGCCAATGAAATGGATTGAATACATTCTTTCTCTGGGGAACATGTCCTTCGGATAAAAATGTTCTGATTGTTTCTCAATGGAATTCTTTTTTGTCTGGGTTATATGTCTTTGAGAAGAATGCAATTTCAAAAAAAGAATTTAGCCAGATTTTTTGATGGCGTAACTATATAAGTATAACTGTATGTCAATAATTTTCAGTTACCTTTGAATACTTTCGGCAAGCTTAACCGAGCACACAAATCTACTCTCTTATTGAAAAAGTATTATGTAAGATAAGAAATCGTCAAAGAACCATCCACCCTTTGTCTGTGGGAAGACACTTCAATCATTACGTTACTACTCAATCTTACTAACTCTCAATATTGCGTGTGTAATAACAAATTATAACATACCCATACTCTTGGGGTGCATTTCTTGTTATAATATAGGTTCTCCTTCACTTTTATCTAAGTCCTCTCCAATCTCTAATTCCTCATTAGAGGCAAATTAGACTTTCTAGCTACTGTTCCCTAACTAGATAAGGCTTATCTAAGCTCTTCAAAGTCAAACCTTATCTACACTATTAAGGTTTAATTCAACCGTTTACTTTTTGTCATGGTCGAATTGGCCAAGGATTTCTCATGCTTGTCCACCTAAGTCTACTCTCGAACCATTTGGATTTGAATCTTATCCTCTTACTGTTAGAATCTGAACACAATTCTTAGACTCCTTCCTCAGGTTTGCAAACATATCCTTCCATTCGTCAACATGCCCGTACACAAGAATACTATGTCTCCGAACTAGCTTCTCTTCTATTTGTTTGGAAATATCCTGATTAGGTTAATTAAATTTTATCCCCTTCAATTGACTCAGCTTTGGCTACTCTCAACTAAACAACCGGAGTAGTCAAAGATTATCTTCTCATCAATCAGCTCTGCACCTGTTGGTCAAATATATCTCTATTCAGGTGAATATGCTTTAACTGCCCAATTTGAATTCGTGATATCACATTAAATATGAAGAGACGCATGTGGCAACTTTTAGGTGGTTGATGTCGCCCCTCGCACATACCCCTATTTCTAATGTCTCTTTTGCCATTATTTACCTTTCACTCCCTTCTTTTACTTTTACTACCTCTCTTTCTTCTTCCCAAACCCGATATTTTTTATGTGTGATTCTTCGTATGCCATTTCAATTCCTCTCTACACCTTTGAAAAAGAACTCATAACCACTTTTATAAGTCTTCCTCTCTCACTGCATTCTTCATCTTTCTACATGGTTGTGTTCTTTTTCTTGAACACAATGCGTATATGTAGATCGCACTGTGATGCCCTTACGAGAATGGTAGGGTTCTATTGATGGTTCGACATTCTAGACAATGTGGCCTTAGAACTTGCTGTCACAGATGCCATTTGCAAAAGGACAACTTGGGAGACAATCCATATTCTTGTAGTCGCAATAGTTAAGGGTGGGGCTAGGTTCCCGTTTCACCTCCTCCTTTGTAGGGTTCTTGCTTTGTGCCAATTGACTCAGTTCAATGCAAGTCTCCATTAATGTCTTTGGCATGCTCATGAGTGCAGTTGAACTCAATACGATCTTAGGTTGTACTAGTTCGAGCAAATTTAGGGATTTACTACCTTAAAGTCCATAGAAACAGAGAGCGTATCATGACCCATTTACTATACTCTGCTAGAGGCAACAATGATGATTTCTTCAAAGTTGTGGAGAATTGCGAATTTAGCACAATGTTGTGGAGGAAAACACACTCCATGTCACCCATATCTTCGGAAAACCTAATTGTTAGTGTTCTGTATATCCATGTATTTGATATATTCATTACTTTCTCACTGTTTCGTTCTCCGTTATTATAGTCCTTAGGTGCAATTAAAATCCCAGAAGCCGCAAAAATTACAATACTCAAGTCATAATTACGTGTAAATGTCAATCGGATGTAACCAATCTAGATGGAAAATAAACGGTTAAATTTGTAAAGATACAGACAACTCATGGTAACAAAAGCACACTCTCGAGCATTCCCGTCAAGGAACTTCGTACACAATTTCTTCGTTCCCAATCATGTGGTAGGATCTCACTCACCTGAGTTGACATCGTCGGTTGAACAACCAAATGGCACAAGGCCACCCTCTTCCCGGACTTCTCAAAGTGTAACATTTCAGACTCTAAGTCGCAAAAATCTAGCAACCTACGTCTTCGATTTCTCAATCCCACAATCATGAACGACATGTAGGCCCAAAGATAGCGGTACCGGGTAGCCAATCTATTAAAAAATCAACCTCTCTCTCCCGTAAACATGTACCAAACATCATAAACCGTTCACAACAACTCTCCACATGCGGACACACATCCTTATCTAACATTGAACTTACTCACAAACCTTAAAAGGATCTGATTCTAACCGTTCCCAACGTTCTGTAACAATTTCGAAACAATAACCCCCAAGTGAACAAGTACGAATACAACGCTCAGACTAAACAATGACAACATGAGACCTAGACAACCAATCAGGGTCTAGAACAAAATCAAATCCCAACATGTCCAAGCTATATGGTCAAGGATGGCACGGTAAATAGAAAATATTAGATTTGCTAGTCACACAAATGCGGATATCGATCTCTCTCTCCAAGAGGTATGTCAACAAACAACGAGTAATCAAAATGCTTAGTTCCTAAACCCTCGGATCTCTCTATACATCCCTCCACAATTCCACGCTCCTTGCATATTCAGATTCCCTCGTAGCATCTATAGCCCAATTGTTAGTACTCGAGACAACTGTTGGACTTATTAGGTTGAAGTCGTCTGGTGTCGTCACAAATTTTCTCACAAACATGCATGGGACAATTGATAGTTATACACTCTGTCCAATCTTTTCATCAACCTCCTCACAAGGGATCTCTGCTCTCTAACTAACTATCTCATCTGGATCCGCCCATGTTGCTATACGTCTCGGGGACATATCACTACAATGTTAAGATGGTACTCACATTTTCAAACAATTCACGTCATAAGGCCTACATCTACTGTAATTCTTCAACACAGGTCAACTACACCACACTATTCTACACCATTGTCAACATAATGCCACTAGATGTCATGCACACAAGTACACCCAAGTCATGTCCAAAAGGCAAAAAGTTTTGAACCCATGAGACTAAGTGTCACCCCATAGTCTCGAGGTATTCAAACCATGCTCTGATACCAAGTTGTCGTACCCTCAATTTTTAACATAATAAATGTTACATTGATATTAATAAAATTCTCACAAGCCCACACATATACCCAAATCATTAACATATTGATTTTAAAGAAAGTTACATCAGTTGAGTCAAAATATCAAGTGCTAGCTATTACACATCATTTAAAAAATATAGACTGTAAAAATGAAAATAACTCTCCCATGCAGATCTTCCAAAAATAAGTCGTCCACATGCACCCTATGCACTCCACGTCACTACTCCAGTGTTGTACCTGAAAAGAATGAAGGGCTGAACTACACAGCCTAGTAGGAATATCTACAACCATATGTGACAATGAAGTAATCCAATATAAAACATGATCATTAAAAGATAACACATGATAAGCTTATATGAAACACTAGATGAGCATGAGCGACACACACTTAACCATTTTCATGTGTCACATAACCATTGTCTAGCTTCATTTAAACAATAACATAGGCCATATATTCCATAATTTCTCTTATGCGTAATCCATCATTTACATAACTCTCATAATTCACATTTCACATACTCATTTAGCAATCTGTCATAATGACAATATTTGTTCTATCATAACAAATCATGGAATACACATTCATAATAAGCCATAGAGTTCTACGCAATCCCAACAATTAACAATGAATTAACTATCAAAACATAAGGCACCGGTGGAGTGTACGAGAAACAAGCAGTTAAATCATATGAATGATCAACCCCCAACGTGTCAACTACCAATCACCCCATATCATCCCAAGACCAACACATCTCATGACCATTTCAATTCTGTTACAACGTATCGTGCATCTTGTCACGCCCTCAATTTTAAATATAAATAAATTATACATTTACCATTTATAAAGGCTCACAATTTCACCAAAATTCTCAAAAGGTCCATTGATGAGAGCTAGAATGAAACAAGCCTGAAATAGATTACAAAAGAGGTCGTTTCGACCAATGATCATTATCTCCAAAATCAAAAAGGGAGTTCAGTAGTTTATATCAGTTGAATCAAAATAAATAAAGTACAAATTACAATACATCCATTCAAAAACAAAATATAAAAGATGTTAAATAACTCCTCCAATGTAGCTTCCAAAAGTATGCATGTCAATTCGTACATGCCAAGCACTCCATGCTATCACTATAAGGTTGTACCTAAAAAGAAAGAAAGGTTGAGCTCGACAGCCTAGTAGGAAAATCTTCACATGTATTACATGCATATGACATGATATGATAATCCATACGAACATCAATATCTATACCAGAGAGAGGAAGTACGCGAAAATGATAATGAGTCAAGAAATATGCATAACAACCAACAATATGTCATGGTTCCTCTATTCATCAATTACAATCCCATAAATCACATGTGTCATCAATATATTTTCATTATGTTTCAATGTGTCATTTCTGGCATTTTTCCAAATGGGACTAGTTTATATCAACCTAGCATTCCTAAAGAATTGGCATTCCCAAAGGATTCCAGTTCATGGCCCTGCCTAACATTCCCGAAGGATTATAGTACGGTGTTCACGTATGTCACGTGTCTCATAATAATAATCGTGTCGTATCGTAAAAACGTGCACACGAGTCATAAAGGTCATCATTTTCATCCACCAAGTTCAATATCAATGTATGTCATGTGATTCATTTTTTTTGTTCTCAATAATGACATGATACAATGCTTAACATGATCTAAAACAATAAATAGAAGCCAACATTTTGTGTCCATGAAAGAGTAAGTTTTAGACTTCATGGAGTTCTAATTCAAGTAGAAGAATGCGCCAAAACAAGTGTCCAAGCTAGGCAAAACTAATGAAAAATTTCAAAGTTCAAGGCACCGGTGCTTAGGTTGCACCAATAGAATTTTAAAGTACTGTAAGGTAGAGGCATTAGTGTATCAAAAATTAAGGCACCAGTATAAGTATACAAAGTAAGATGCTACAAATTAGAGGCACCGGTGTAACAAAGTCATGGAACCGATGTAACTGTACAAAGTTCAGAATTTGTGATACTGACAAGGGGAGACACCGGTGTAACAAAAACCTTGACACCAGTGTAAATACTAAAAATCAAGAAACTGCAGGCAATTAATCCCGGTGCATCAAAAACTAAGGCACCGATGCATCATGCACAAACAAGAGCATTTTAAACAAATTTCAATCTTTGAATTAAGGGTTTTCAAAACAAATTCAATGTACCAAATAGCAACCAAATCAAGTTCTATACGCATAATAGGAGAGAGAAATCTATGTCTCAAGGTTTATATGCGAATATCAAGCTTTCAACTCCAAGCCCTAGCTCCAAATGCAAGGAAAACTTCAAAGACACCCCTTCTAAGCAAATGCATGTGAATGGCCACCGGATATCAATTAAGGGTGAGGAAAATGCGCAGGATCTTGAAGGAATCGAACATTGGAGCAAGATTTTCGGATGGAGTTTTGAGAGAGGGCTCAACGTATGAGAGAGAGAGAGAAGAGAGATGGGTTTTGTGTTATGACCAAAAACAGATCTGATGTTTTATAAAATTTATACCCCATTATTACACTCACACCCCTAAAGTATGTCACATGCTATCACAAGCCCTCAAAGTTACCATGTTATATCACATTGACCCCAAATCATGTTATTACACCAATTTTCACATACTCTACATTAATAATACTCATTAACCCATATATTAATATCAAATTTCAAAATTTTATGGGTCTTTACATCCTCCCTTCGTTAGCGAAATTTCGTCCTCGAAATTATATAAACGTTTCAACGCAAGTCATGCATCAATAATGCCAAAACAAAATACAATAATCACGACTCAACAAGTCCATGAAATTAGCTAAGCGTATTAACATGCTAATGCATTGACAATGCCAAATCAAAATACCACGAGGGTATTTCTCCCTAACTTCATCTACTCGTTCCCAAGTCGACTCTTGCTTGCCTTGGTTGCTCCATAACACTCGCACTAACAGTATCGTCTTGCCTCGTAATACTTGCTCACGTGAATCAAGGACACGTATCGGTTCCTTCCCATAAGAAGCATCGGCTTCCAACTCAAGTTCGAACCACTCAAGTACGCGCGACAGATCCGGCTCATACTTCCTCAACATCGAAACGTGAAAAATATCGTGTACACCAGACAATCTTGGCGGCAAGGCCTAACGGTACGCAAGTTCCCCAATTTTCTCAATAACATCAAATGGCCTAATGTATGGCGATGAAAGCTTACCCTTCAGTCCAAAACGTGACAAATCCCGTCGAGCTGACACTTTTAAAAACACATGGTCTCTCACCTCGAATGACAAAGGGCGACGACGATGATCAGCACAACTCTTTTGTCTACTCTGTGCAGTAAGCAACCTTTGACGGATCACCTTGATCTATTCAGTTGTCTCCTCTTGTGCTGCCAAAAGTCTTTGGTGAATCGTTCTCATACTCTTGGTGGTCTCCCCAATCAAGCCCAGTCCGACTAAAATTGTCTCTCCCAATTCGGTCCAACACATAGGTGATCTACACGGTCTCCTATACAAGGCCTCGTAAGGTGCCATCTTGATACTGGATTGATAACTATTGTTGTATGCAAACTCGGTAAGCAACAAGTGGTCCTCCCAACCACCACAAAAATCCAAAACAAAAGTCCGAAGCATGTCCTCCAGAATCTAAATTGTCTGTTCAAATTGCCCATCTGTTTGAGGGTGATATGCGGTGCTAAAAAATAAGCTGGTGTCAAGCGTTGCTTGTAAACTTAGCCAAAAACGTGCGGTAAATCGTGGATCTCTATCTGATACAATGGATACGGGAATCCCATGAAGACGAATGACCTCGCGAATAAACAAGCGACTAAGTTTCTCCACTAAATCGATCACCTGAATTGGTAAGAAATGAGCAGTCTTCGAGAAACAATCAACAATCACCCAAATAGCGTCATGTCCCCTTGGCGATTTTGGTAGACCCGAAACAAAGTGCATCGTAATATTCTCCCATTTCCACTCAAATACAGGTAAAGGTTGCAACTCCCCAGCGGGTCGTTGATGCTCAGCCTTCACTTGCTGACATGTAAGACATCTTGCCACGAAATTCAGCATGTCCCATTTTATTCCGGACCACCAAAACTGTCTACGCAGGTCATGATACATCTTCGTTCCCCCTACATGAACGGCCAAATGAGAGTGATGAAACGCCCATAAAATATCTTCGTGACACAAAATAGGTACAAATAGCTTCCCTCGGTAATATAAACTCCAATCGGCGAGAATTATCCATCCGTCTCGTGCATTGCCATTAAAAAACTTTTTGCGTAACTCGTTCATTTCCTCATCGTGCTGTTGGGCGTCATGCACTCGAGTCGATAAAGTTGAATGCACTGTCAAATTTCACGCACTCGAGTTGATAAAGTTGAATGCACTGTCAAATTACACAAAGTCATCCCTTCCTGAACTTCCTCAAAACACAACGCATAAGGCCCCAAATCTTGAATCGTCTTCTAACCATGGATCGCCAAACTCACTAGATGCGTAGGTTTTCGACTCAAAGTGTCCGGCACTACATTAGCCTTCCCTGGGTGATATTGCAACTCGAAGTCATAATCTTCAATATGCTCCATCCAACGACGTTGCCTTAAATTGAGCTCCCTTTGCGAAAATAGATACTTCAAACTTTTGTGGTCGGAAAATACTTCAAACTTTTCACCATATAGGTAGTGTCGCCAACTCTTCAAGGAAAAATCAACGACTGCAAGCTCCAAGTTGTGCGTAGGACGATTTCTTTCGTGAACCTTCAACTGTCGCGTCCCATCTGCATCAAAATACATCCAAGTCCTTCCCTCAAGGCATCGCAATAAACTGAGCAACCAACTCCTCGTTCTAGAATGATCAAAACTGGTGCGCTAGTCAAACACTTCTTCAACTCCTCAAAAGCAACCTCGCAAGTGTTATCCCATACAAAACGTGTCCCCTTGCATGTCAAACGCGTCATAGGAGCTGCCAAACGAGAAAAGTCAAGGACAAAACAACGATAGTACCCGACTAACCCCAAGAAACTGCGAATATCAAAAACACTATTCGATCGCGGCCAACTCGTAACGGACTCCACCTTTCCCAGATCAACAGACACACCACTCTGTGACACGACGTGCCCCAAAAACTTCACCTCGGATAACCAAAACTCACACTTACTGAACTTGACATAAAGACAATGCTCTCTCAAAAGTTCTAGTACAACGATAAGGTGAGACTGGTGCTCGTCCTCCGTAGGCGACTAAATCAAAATGCCATCAACAAAGACTACCACAAACCGATCAAGGTATTTACAAAAAATACGATTCATGAGGTCCATGAATGTAGCTGGAGCTTCGTCAACCCAAAAGGCATAACCACGAACACATAATGTCCATAGCACGTATGAAAAGCTGTCTTGGCAATGTCTTCCTTCCGAACCCTCAAATGGTGATAGCCCGATCTCAAGTCGATTTTCGAAAAGCATGTCACACCTCGAAGTTGGTCAAACAAATCATCAATCCTTGGCATCAGATACTTGTTCTTCGCAGTAACACGGTTAAGTTTATGATAATTGATGGACAATCGCAATGATTCGTCCTTCTTCTGCGCAAGCAAAGCTGGTGCTCCCCATGGTGATGTACTAGGGCGAATAAATCTCAAGTCTTACAACTCCTGCAACTGTGTCTTTAACTCCTTCAACTCGGCCAGTACAAAATAATAAGGTGACATAGAAATCAGTACAAAATAAATCTAGCACAAACTCAACCTCTTTCTTGAGAGGTAAACCAAGCGACTCGACTGGAAACACATCCGGAAATTCACAGACTACAAAAGGTAACTCTCCACGTGTGGACACACCCTCATCCAAAGTCAAACTTGCCAACAAAACGTAAATAGACTCTCGCTCTCAAGATCCTCATAAATAAGACTCCAACAGTTCTCGACATTCTCCAAAAAACTCAAAACAACCCGCTTCAGGTGAACAAATATGGACTCGGCATTTAAAACAATCGATGGTGGTGTAAAAAGTAGATAACCAATCTATACCCAGAATAATATTAAATCCCAACATGTCCAAAATGATGAAATCAAAGGTGAAACGACGGTCAAGAATGACAAACTCACAAGCTTTACAAATATGACAAAGTGGAGACCTACCTCCGAGAGGAGTCTCAACAAACAAAGATGACTCAAGACTGTCGGTCTCTAGCTCCAAGACACACACAAATGATTCAGCAATGAAAGAATGTGATGCTTTAGAATCAAATAAAACTCTAGCAAAAAAGTTAAACAATAGGAATGTACCCCTCACGACCGAAGCTTCTAGAGTCTATGAGGAAGATGGTGCAGTAGTAGACATAATATTGAAAACCTTCCCTTGGGTATGCTGAGCCTACGCATAGCCACCTCGTTGTCTTGAACTCGGTGTAGGTGTCGAAAAACTCGCACCCCTATCAACGTGGGAACCCTGAACTGAAATAGTCTGACGGAAGTGGGGCTAATGCTGCCTCCATGTACCCCTAAACTGCTACCGTTGCTGTCCACAGCCCTGTCCTAGCTGCTAAACAGAACCTGCCTCACTACATGCACCCATCCCCTGGAGACAACTCCTAGCCAAATGGCCTGGCTGGTCACAAGAGTAACAAGCCTTCGGCTACACCATACACTGATTACGGACATGGCCGGGTTGGTTACACCGATGGCACACAACAGGTGGTCTTGAAGTGTTATTCCTAGAATTAGAAAAAATAGGTGGCTTAAGATTCGAGTAGCCCTGTGGATATTGAAATTGATCTATGTGTTGCTTGCGCCCCTGACTCCCGGAGCTCCCTGAAGATGACAAATTCTGCACAACACTTGACTGTCTTGGTTCCCAAACTCTAGAACCTCACTGTGCCTATCTGGACAACTCCACACTTCTTGCACACTCGATAATCTCAGTAAAATTCATCTTGTGATGGCTCACCATGAGCCCCCTCAAAGAGGAATGAAGACCCCTCTCAAAACGACGGCACTTGTGATCTTCCGAAATCACTAGCTCCCGTGCAAAGCGGGATAAGTTCTGAAATTTTGCAGCATACTCTGACACTTTCATATTTTTCTGCTCTAGCCTCTCAAACTGGATACGCAATTGCTCACGATAGGATTCTGAAAAATATCAGTTCTTGAAAAGAACCTCAAAATCAACCCAAGTCATGTCTTCAACATCCGATTCATCAACTCTTGTCATATGCCTATCGGCCCTTCGCGCATCCTTCCATGCTTCAAGGATTGACTCCCACCATTCGTTCGCTTCCCCGATCAATTGACATGCCATAATAGAGACTTGAAGGTCATCCTCCACTATTCTCAAAGCCTTGAACAACTTATGGATCTCAGAAAGCCAATGGTTGGCCGTGAGAAAATCACCACCCTCTCTGCTGAATTGAGGAGGGTTAAAACGGTGAAACTCTCTCATAGCATCAATGGCCCGATCACCAGTATGGGCTCTAGCAGCCGGATTCAGCCTATTGGCCTCGACTAGTGCTGCTACAAACTCCCTAGTGAATGCGCTTAGAGCAACTGGGGGTTCGATGTTCTGTTCCACTTTCTCGTGAACTTCCTCCGCCCACAAAACCTCCCTCTGCTGACTCACAACATCTTCTAACAGTATCTTATGATAACGGCCTTGGCCTCAGCTTCGAGGTCTACCCAATCTCATCCCATGTCTCGGAGGCATAATTCTACAACAATAAAAACAACACTACCAGTATCAAACGACTATTGCCATCACAAGGCCAATGTCAATCAGGAATCCCTAACAAAAAGGTCAACAATCACATATCATTCTAATTACATGGTATGCAATGCCAATGCATGTTATGCATACAAGCACACAAAAGTCATGTCTAAATGCAACGAGTTTGCACCCAATAAGACTGAAAGTCTCTCCATGGTCTCTACGTATTCAAATCTTGTGAGAACCCAGAATATATATATTTTTTATTTGAATGATTTATTTATTTGCCCGGAATTCAATCTAACAAGTAGTTTGATGCACTTTATGTATATATAATGATTTGAGATTTATGTGTAGTGTATGTTAGATAAGGACTTAGTGGGTAGCATGTGATATAATTAGAGGGTGAAAGTGTAATTGAGGCTTTAAAATTACATCAAATTTTTTTTTTAAGCAAAATCCATCTTTTTCTCTCTCTTTCTTCTTCTTCTTTCCCGTTGGGTTCCATGGGTGTGTGTGTGTGGTAGCTCTATCAAACTTTATCTCACAAACCTTGCTAGAATTTCGAAATCTCTCAAGATCCTTCATATTTCTCTTGTATTCGGCATGTATTTGGTGGTTGATCGTGCTCATTTCGTTTGGAGGAGTTTATTTCGAGTTCATCCACCATTGGAGTTAGGGCCTACTTTTGAAGCTCAAATCCTTCGATCCGACACTCTAGGTAGGGATCTCTTATCTCTCTTATGTGTGTATGACTTTTTTTTGGTGTTTTATGAGGTTGGGTGTTGGTTTAGAGTTTGAAAATAGAAGTTTGAGAAAAATCTGCAGATATCGCACGTTTTCGGACAGTCCCTATTATTACTGGTAATAGTGTCTGTATTATCGGTAATTTAGTGTCTTATTTTCAGGTAGTGTCCTCTATTATCGGTAATAGTACCAGTAATTCAGTGTTTCATTTTCAGGCAGTGTCTTGTATTACCGATAATAGTGTTCTATATTACCAGTAGTAGCATCTGTATTACCAGTAATAGTGCATGTATTACCGATAATTCTGTACTTTATTCTTATTGAAATCATTATCAAAAATTTGAGCTGTGGACTTCTAAGGTTGATGTTTGCACCTATTCTTTGGACTTACTTATAGGATTCATATCATATGATTACAACGCAATATGTTATAGATTTAAAATGGCGATTACGAGACATGTGCATTCTTTGAGAGTTAAAGTTGATGAAATGAAATTGTTATGGGACACGTGACATGTGTGGGACACGTGAACGACACGATGGATGAACTAGACTTCTCGAGATGAATGCTAAGGTGATTGTATTAAACTCCTTCGGGAATGCTAAGAAGGCCTTGAATTAGACTCCCAGAAGGGAATGCTAGGAGTGATGAACTAGTCTCCTACGAGATTACTAGGTATAAAAAGTAAAAATACAACGAGGACATGATTGATTGGATTAATAACTTACGAGGTGTGATAAATGGTTTTATAACAAACTTGTTGATGTTATTGACGTGATTACATGACATAATTCGTCCTTAGCCTTTAACTTGATTTCGTTCATGATCTCGCTATTATTGGACATTTATGTCCCCTTGTCAGACCAAACCATTTCATATATATCCATGTAAGATTGGTATAGATTTTTCTATTGGGCTTGTTAGCTTAGCTCCTCTATTTTCTTTTCAGGCGCAACTTTGAACATTTAGCATCGTTTGGCATGGGTGCTTGGATTGTTGCATGATTTTTGAAGAGTCTCATACATGGAGTTATTTAGCATCTTTTACTTAACTATTTTTGAGAAGATGTATTGTAACTCTATCTTATTTTGGTGACATACTCAATGTAATATTTTGAAAACTTTATTCTATGTAAATGGTCATTAGGATGGGGTGACCCACTATGTACTTATGATCAAATTAGAACACTCATCTCCTTATGCATAGATATTTTGGGAGAATTTCATTGAGTTTTTGGTAAGAATTCTCCAATACCTATTTATTTAAGTAGTTCTATTTTTAAATGTGAAGGCGTGACAAATCCAGAGCTCTGATATCAAGTTGTCACGCCTTCAATTTTAAACATAAATAAACTATACATTTACCATTTTTAAGACTCACAATTTCACCAAAATTTCTGAAAGGTCCATCGATGAGAGCTAGAGTGAAATAAGTTTGAAATAGATTACAAAAGAGGTCGCTTCTACCAATGATCATTATCTCCAAAACCAAAAAGGGAGTTAAGTAGTTTATATCAGTTGTATCAAAATAAATAAAGTACGAGTTACAATACATCCCTTCAAAAACAAAATATAAAAGATTTTAAGTAACTCCTCCAATGCAACTTTCAAAAGTATGCATGTCAATCTATACATGCCAAGCACTCCATGCAATCACTCCAAGGTTGTACCTGAAAACAAAAAAGGGTTGAACTCGACAGTCCAGTTGAGAAATCTTTACATGTATTACATGCATATGACATGATATGATGAGTCATACGAACATCAATATCTATACCAAACAAAGGAAGTATGCAAAGATGGTAATGAGTCAAGAAATATGCATAACAACCCACAATATGTAATGGTTCCTCAATTCATCAATTACAATCCCATAAATCATGTGTGTCATCAATATATTTTCATTATGTGTCAATGTGTCATTCTTAGCATTTTTCCAAATGGGACCAGTTCATATCAACCTAGCATTCTCGAAGGATTCTAATTCAAAATCATTTCTGACATTCCCAAAGGATTTCAGTTCATGGCCCTGCCTAACATTCCCGAAGGATTCTAGTATGGTGTTCACGCATGCCACGTGTCTCATAATAATAATTGTGTCGTATCGTAAAAACGTGCACACGAGTCATAAAGGTCATCATTTTCATCCACCAAGTACAATATCAATGTATGTCATGTGATTCACTCTTTTTGTTCTCAATAATGGCATGATACAATGCTTAGCATGATCTAAAATAATAAATGGAAGTTAACATTTTGTGTCCACGAAAGAGTAAGTTTTAGACTTCGTGGAGTTCCAATTTAAGTAGAAGAATGCACCAATACAAGTGTCCAAGCAAGGCAAAACTAATGAAAAATTTCAAAATTCAAGGCACCGGTGTACCCAAAAATAAGGCACTAGTGCTTAGATTGCACCGATAGAATTTTGAAGTACTGTAAAGTAGAGACACTGGTGTATCAAAAATCAAGGCACTGGTGTAAGTATAGAAAGTGAGATGCTGCAAACTAAAGGCACCGGTGTAATAAAATCATGGAACTAGTGTAAGTACACAAAGTTCAAAATTTGTGATACTGAGAAGGGGAGACCCCGGTGTAACAAAAATCTTGACACTGGTGTAAATCCTAAAAATCAAGATACTACAAGCAATTGACACCAGTGTATAAAAAATCATGACACGGTGCATCGTGCACGAATGAGAGAATTTTAAACAAATTTCAATATTTGAATTAAGGATTTTCAAAACAAGTTCAAGGCATCAAATAGCAATCAAATCAAGTTCTATACACTTAATAGGAGGGAGAAATTCCTACCTCAATGTTTATATGCAAAGATCAAGCTTCCAACTCCGAGCCATAACTCCAAATGTAAGGAAAACTTCAAAGACACCCCTTCCAAGCAAATACACACGAATGGCCATCGGATATCTACCGAGGCTGAGGAAAATGCATAGGATCTTGAAAAAATTGAACTTTGGAGCAAGATTTTCGAATGAAATTTTGAGAAAGGGCTCAACGTATGAGGGAAAAAGAGAATAGAGATGGGTTTGTGGTTCAAACAATAAAACATATCTGATGTTTTATAAAATTTATACCCCATTATTACACTCACACCCCTAAAGTATGGCACATGTTACCACAAGCCCTCAAAGTTACTATATTATGTTATTACACTAATTTTCACATATTCCACATTAATAATACCCATTAACCCATATACTAATATAAAAGTTCAAAACATTTTGGGTCTTTACACATCTCTGTCTCAAACTACCACTTGACTCAACGCCACCCGATAAGACAGGGCCCCAACATCACCCCGGAGAACAAGGAAACTCATCGAGACACTAGAGTAAGGTGAGACCATTTTTTGAAAATAATATCATGAAGGACAAACTTATAGAAGAAATGACCTCTCACACCACCGTCCCACATCGGAGTTTAGATCACAGTCAAACACAAAGACACTCCTTAGAAAACGTCTCAGCCTCAGAATAGAAAGATGGGCTTTGCATGAAGGGCATAGGGGTTAACACCAATACCAGGTGTTTTTCAATACTAATGTGTATTCCGTAGCTTATACCAAATCTCGTTTATTCATATCATTCCATGGGATCTCAAACAACACCGTGTCACCACGTAGCTCAAATCATACACAACAACTCTATGTCCTAATCCTGACAAAACACGTAATCACATGTTGGGTTGGACCCCGACATCTAACGAGGTAAATGAGTACTATATGAGATCAACACAAGACATCATCAAAGATCGAAGCACTCTATTGCAAAACAAGCCAAAGGATTCACATCTACTTCAATATCCAGAAAGAAATTTCAAAACTATGCATATTCACCACGAGAACAAGGGATGGACTCTTCTCAAATCTCCACAAACTCTCAAACAAGATCGAACAACAAATAAGACATAGAAGATGAACCAAATCAAGTAATACACACGTAATAAAGGTGAAACATCTCTACCTCAAAGAGAAAAATGCAAGACTTGAGCTCCAAGATGAAACCCTAGATTTAATGGTGGAAGAGAGCTCAACCAAGTCTTCTGTAAGTGAAACACTCAACTCCAGTAGCAAGATCTCAAGATATATGGATACATCCTTGAAAGAATTTAGAAGGATCTTGAAGATAGATCAAGTATTTTGGTGGAGAAGAAGTGTGAAAGAGGGTTTCTTAGAGAGAGAGAGTGAAGAAATCTGATTTGGGGCTTTGATATTGTGTTATAAAAAATCTGATTTGTCTCCTTTTAAATTCGCGTTTCTACCTGCCTGACCGGTCACGGGGTAGATGCTTAGAAGCCTGACCAGTCACGGCTGACCATTGTCCAAAATTCTGCTTTCTCCTAACTAGTCACCTGAGCCCCCTCTCAACCTCCTAGTCACCCCCTCCTCCTTCCTCACTCCTGACCTCTTCATCAAATCTCATTTTTCTCATCATCCAATCTTATCCAAAGCATATCATTATCAATTATAATCACCGTAAAATGTTTCAAACGTCAAAATAAAAACAAAACAAAAAATTTGGGCCCTTACATGAAGCTTATGTGGCTCCTTCTCTTAGGGCCTTAATTTACATCACTCTTAAAATTAGGAAAATGAGAAGTTGACAAAATGAAACACATGTTAGATTTACACAAACTAAGTGTATTTGGGCAAATGTTGCACTCGGTTTTTTTCTAAAGGAAGGCACAATAATTCATGGTGTTTGGCCAAATTATTGTCATCAACGCCTAGTCACATCAAACCCGACCCATGAGTCTATGGGTCTTAATGATTGATGAATGTGAAATGACGATTTTGTTTCACTTATCTGCAAAATTGTAACGCCCGATTTTTCTAGACATTAATTAAAATATTTTTTATTTTATTATTAAAACATAATTCAAAGAAATGTCACTCATACTATTAATTAAAACAATAAAAAATGTGATAAATCAGAGGTTTAAAGTGCGGAAGTAAAATTGACAAAAATACCCATCGGCGTTTATATTTATTTGAGAAATAAGATAAACAGAGCATCTTGGGGTAAGGTAGTCAAATGCCTCCAAGTTCTTCTTCAATAGCTCCCAACTCTTCCTACTTGGGCAGATTCTCTAACTGCTCATCGACATCTGGTATGAAACACCATGGGTAGAGAAGTAACTTCAATAAGTAATGAAACTCAGTAGAAAACAAGACCTAGAAACCAAACCTAGAGATAGCATGCATGCCCGACAGGATATATATGGACAACGTAAATGATAAGAAAATAAACTATAACTAAATAACAAAAGATAAACACAAAGATATATTATGAATTTGTTCTTCTTAAGTTTCTAGGAATTCCATCGAGTAATTTTGTTTCCTACCCAACTATCTAACATAGGGCACTCAGTTGAAATTGACCAGTCCTTACTTTCCTAGGGCCCGTAGTCCAAGGTTACGTACCCTACTTGAATACTGAACCAGCAAAAAGGAACCTTCTATCGTTCACTCAAGTCAATAACTATCTCACCCTAGTTAGATCCGACCGACATGGGCCGTCACTCCCTCGGGGTCCGGAGCTGCCCTCGCAAACGTTCCCAAAGTCACCCTCAATTATCTCCAACGACTCCTAGTTGGGGTCCTTTCAACATATCTACAAAATCGAACACGAGACGACGCCCAACAATAACCTTGCCAAGACAGGTCTTCCAAACGAAATTTATTCTTTTCCATTAACGTTCACTAACTTGTCTCTATACAGTTCAACTACTTATAATACACACTTGACACCCTCCGCTGCCTATCCAAGTGTCATTCAAGCCAGTGTCCCTATCCTTCAATTTATGTTTTCCCCAAGTACAATAAACATCAATTATTAAAAATTGGGCAGCATAGCGGATTTAATCAAAATATAACCACACCTTTGCAAAACCTCAACAACAACATACAACAATAGCCCATCGGCATAACAACACTAATTAACGTCATAATGACATAAATGATTTAACAGAATATAGTCAACAAAGGCATTCCTGCTCATACAGAATCCCGCAGAAATTCGTGAACATCATTACGGTATAAAAGTATATGCATGTGCCAAGCGTGTTTAATGATAAAAGAGAATTCACGTTCAAGCATATTAAGTCGTTATGGTTTTTTTTTCCTTCCTATGATCAATTCTTTATCATAGATTCATCTACTGGGATTAATTGTAAAAAAATCAATTTATTTATTTATTTGATTAGGACTTTGTACTTCAAAGGCTATTTTATAACAATTTCTAAGAAATGCCTCATATATATTCGAAAACACATATGTCTAAGGCTATTGTCAAATTAAGCAGTATGTTGTGGACATGCTTCAAAATATACTTCGACTTTAATTTTCTAATCCAACAAGTTTCCTTGGATAAAACACCAAGACCAAAGGAACATGTCAATGAGGACCTGATTGATAATTCCATCATTATACGTTTGATTTATAAACATACTTGATTATATGTCAATGAGGACCTGATTGATAAAACACCAGGACACACTTGATTATACGTTTGATTTATAAAGCCCTGATTGATAATTCCATCATGTTTGATTTATAAAGCCGTAACTCGGTTCCTTCATCTTTATAATACAGTAACTCAATAAAACAAAAAAATGGTTTTAATCAAATACACTTTATCACTTCATAGCTTTAACCAATTTGTCAAGATTGGAGGCAAAGAAACCCACATACACAATGTCTTGAACAGAACAAAAAAATTACAGAAAGTTTGGGTTAAATAAATCGAAAAAATAGAAAGCCGGGTTTCATCGAGGAGAGAGAGTGTGAGACTCAATTGAATTGTGTGCTCTAGTTGGATTGTTGGTTCTAATTTGTCGCCATTGAATTTCAGATTTTGGTAAGATTTACGGTTGGGGTTTTCTATTTCAGTTTTCTTTCTTACTGGAGTTTTGCATCTTGTTTGTTTCCAAACTTCAAAACTAAGCACAAACATGAGATTGAAACTTTCAAGAACAACAGTAATCAAACCTAATTCTTTCAATAATTTCTACCAAAAATATATAATCTAAGTGTTGGAAGGTAAAATTCTCTACGAGATGCAAAAGAAACATATCATTTCATAATTTAGGAAAACTGTTTGAACATACTGATTATTATTTAATCGATTGAGCATGTGTTATATAAAAAAATAAAAATAAAGAACACGATCAATTTTTTTTCACATGAAATAATCAGTACATGAATCTAAGGACGGTAGATACGTTGGTGAAGAAAACGAAGAACGAAAACTAATCTAACAGAACATTGGCTCAGCAGTGATTTCTCCCTCAAGACTCATTCTTCAATTTGTCCAACTCAAGCTCTTGTTATGAAAATAAAATGGTGAATGGATCAAGGTTCCTACAGAATTTTTTATAGACTCAAGGAACCAATTTTCCTATAACTCAACCATTAATCTCATATTTATCTCCATAATAAGCCATGACTAATCAGTATGAGAAAAAAAACTGATTCCTCCTTAGAGCAATGTCTAAGTTTCTACCGGAAAGAAAAGGATTTGAAGAAAATGAGAGGAATTATAATCACGTGCATCTTGTGGAAATTTTCATCTCAATCATTCGGCGTACATGGTATTTGATCCGTTTATCAGGAAATAAATTCAAATGGCTAAATTTAACATGAATTAACTATTAAAAAATTATTATTTTTTAACACATCCCATCAAATCACTCAATCTCATTCGTCCACTCAAAAAATAAAAATTATTATGAAATAATTACTTCAAAAAATCTTAATTAATTTTTTTAATTCACCAAAATCCCGAATTGTTACAAAAATGCTGCATATTCATAGGCATTATCTTTCTAAATCCATTTTTCTCCCAAATGAAAAAGAGACAATGATTATACTAAATTAAGTTTTACAATAAGTTTTATAATTTAATAATACAAACAAATTGAATTTTTATTGTGAAAGAATCTTAAAATGGCCAACCAGAAGATGACAAACTACAAATAATCGAAAACGACACTTAAAGCATGTTGACTTCTTTCCCTAATGAATCTGAAAATAGCTATTTGTTTCTCTACTTTTCAAATACAACCCCTAGATTCTTTAACCATGTCATTTTGTTTAAGTTATTCCAAAGTCCAACGCCTCTCTTATGAAAGGCAAAGAAAAATGCTTTTATTAATCAATCAAATAAACAATGATTAATAGGCTAGCCAATGCGACAAAATCATTACATGATAAGAATAGTGAGAGAGAGAGAAATTCTGTATGTTATTATGTATTAAATCAATGTACAAAGACTCTTATATATATGAGAGATAGAGTTATAGTTCTAAACAGATTAGGGTACATAATCATAATCTTAAACTAACTAGGGTAATCTTAATCCTAGACTAACCAGGGTACATTAACAGCCCCCCTCAAATTCAAGGAGGGCAAACATCAACCAACTTGAGTTTGAAAACGAAAGCAAGGAAGTAGCTAGTAGGATGAGCTTTTGTGAACATATCAGCAGGTTGATTAGTAGAAGAAATCGATTGGAGATGGACAGTACCATGAGTGATGTGTTGGCGAACGAAATGATAGTCAATCTCAATGTGTTTGGTACGATCATGAAAAATATCATTGTGAGCAATTTGAATAGCACTCTGATTGTCACAAAAAAGGGTAGTAGCGCCAGAGGGAGAAACACCCATATCTGTAAGAAGCTAGAGAAGCTCTTGAGTAGTGTCGGCGAGAGCACTTCAGTACCAGAGTGAGTAGTAAGAGTTTGTTTATTGTCGTGCCAAGAAATAAGAGAATCACCTAGAAAGAAGCAAAATCCTATAGTGGAGCGTTGATCAATAGGATCGCCAGCCCAATCAACATTAGAAAAGGCATGGAGCTAGAGAGAGGAATGATGGAATAGTGAAGTCCGTGAAACAAGGTGACTTTGAGATATCGAAAAATTTTAACCAAAGCATCATAATGAGGTGTGCGATGAGCCGTCATATACTGACTGACAACATGGACAGCATATGCAAGGTCACGGCGAGTGACAGTGAGATAGACAAGACTGCTAACCAACTGACGATACAAAGTGGCATTAAATAAAAGATTGTCATCAAGGGTTGTAAGGCGTCACTGAGGATCAAGTGGAACTGAGGTAGTCTTACAATCTGTAAGGCCAGCACAAGCGATAAGATCAGATGCGTATTTAGCTTGTGAGATAAAATAACCCATAAAATCGTGAGAGATTTCAAAACCCAAGAAATAATTGAAAGCACCTAGATCTTTCATCTCAAAATGATGGTTAAGGAACTCCTTGAGATGGTAAATACCAGCCACATCATCACCGGTGACAATCATGTCATCCACATAAAGAAGAAGAAGAGGGCAACCTTGAGCAGTGTTTCGTACAAAAAGAGCAGTATCATAAGAACTAGAGGTGAAGTCAAAATCCTGAATAGTGAAACTAAACTTGACAAACCAAGCTCGCAAAGCCTGCTTAAGCCCATATAATGTACGCTAAAGTTTACAGACCTTATTAGGAGGATAAGTAGATCTAGGGGGAGGTTGCATGTAAACCTCCTCAAGAAGATCGCCATTAAGGAAGGCATTTTTCACATCCATTTGATAAAAATTCCATTGGCGTGTTGCAACAACAGCAATCAAGTTGAGGACAAAGGTAAGACTAGCAATAGGAGAAAAGGTCTCCTCATAATCAATTCCATATTCTTGGGTGAAACCTTTGGCGACAAGGCGAACTTTGTAACTTTCAAGAGAACCATCAGAATGGGTCTCGATTTTATATACCCATTTGCAGCCAATTGCATTCTTGCCATGAGATAAATTAACAAGGTCTCAAGTATGAGTTTTGTCTAATACTACAATTCATCAGTCATAGCTTGCTGCCAAAGAGGATTAAAACGAGCCTCGCGATATGAACTAGATTCATGCGTAGAAAAAATAGTGAGACCAACAATAAAATCACAAAAATGAGTAGATAGTTGAGTTATCCATTTTGGTCAATTGGAAGACGGAGGAGCCAATGAGCTGGGGAGAGACTCAACGGGTAGAGGATCACCAAATAGAATAGTCTCAATGGGAATAGCAGCATGGATAGGTGTCTCGAGAGGAGTAGGTAAGGGACCTATATCAGGCTCATCAGTGAAAAAATCGAGAGAAGGTTAGCAAAAAGCAGAGAAGTAGAAGGGGAGGATAAATGAAACTGGGATAGAGATGAGAACATTTTGTGCTCCCAAAAGGCCACGTGACGAGAGATACGAAGTTGTTGGGAGATAGGATCCCAACAACGATACCCTTTATGTTCAATATCATACCCCAATAAACAACATAGACGATACCCTTTATGTTCAGCACGTCCATTTTGTTGGGACATGCTAGGACAGGAACGATGAGGAGTACTATGATTCAGAAAAAAAAAAAAAAAAAGAAGTCTGAGTCCTTATATTCCATGGCATTATCGGGGTGAAAAAGTTTAATATTTTTGAAAAGTTGGGTTTGAACTATTTTGGAAAAATTATAATAGAGTTGTTTGAGTTTAAATCGATTTTTCATAAAAAATAACCAAGTAAAATGGGAAAAATCATCGACAAAAATAATAAAGTAGCATGATCCTTCCATGATAAGAGTAGGGAAGGGCCCCCAAATATCAGAATGAATGAGATCAAATGATGCAAGAGAAATAGAATCAGTTTTATTAAAGGTAAAGCAGGTTGTTTGGCAAGTTGATAAGATAAATAATCGAAAGTATCAGGACTAACATTACCTAACTGACCACTTGAAATTAAAGATTTTAGGCGACTAACTGAAAGATGCTCTAAACGACTGTGCCACAAAGTACCGAGATTTTGAGGAGGTCGCTCGAGCAACCTAGGCAAAATCCCAGATTTTGTTCTGTCGAACAGACTATGTTTTTTGCCTTCGTTTCTACAACCAAATTGTCCAATATGTACGAAAACTCCACAGATCATGCATGACTCTACTATATGCCAAAAACCACATAAATACCATCGAATTAAACATAATTTATGCAATATTTCAATATAAATCAACATGAAATTCTACCTTATTCGAATAAAATGGAGAAAATGCTTGTATGATCGAAAACCTCTCGAATACTTCACATACTAGATTGATTCTGGACTCTATACGAAGCTCTCAATGTCCTGTACAACTTTCTAGTTGATCACATCGCACGAATCCCCCGTCTAGGCATCCATTCTCCCTCCTCAATCTTTTAGGATTTTCAGATCTCTTCAAAAAAATCTATGTATTTTTAATAAAAACTACTTTTAGGGTTTTCTAATCCTTTTATAATTAAAATTTAATTAATTATTCTAATCTCCCTCAAGTCCTTAACACGCTGGCATCGGGTCCCAACGTTCTAAACTATTAAAATAAAGGCACAATCAGAATATTAAACTTAAAACTACGAGTTCTCGAATAACTAAAATAATAAAAAATAAGAGATCGAACCTCGAGTCCT
>JABCMJ010024947.1:409-11104 GCA_014822125.1 Arbutus unedo | reverse complement strand
CAACCCGTATCGATACTTTTTTTTTTCACCGTAACACATTTTTAAACATTAAATTAGGCGAGTCCTCACACCAATCGTTCCCCATGTCCTCCACATTGATTGATAATTCCGTAGTCATCTTAGGAGGACGATGATCTCTAATTACATCTGCATAAGTTTGGCCTCCTCTGATTCCTGGAGCTGCATAAGATCTGCCCTGATTACTTTGTCCCTACCTATTAGTGTTTGAACTCCTAGTCCTGGTGATTTTGCTTCCTAGTTCGGCCCTATTGGTCATTCCCCCGTAGCCCCCCACCTGTGGTTTCTAGGAGAACATTGCAAACTTAGCGAGCAGGATATTACCTCTCAGTACTGTTCCATTCATATCTTTAACCGCCATGGCTGCAGCTTCCTTGCAAGTGAACCTAATGAAACCAAATTTGGTGTTGTTTCTTGACTTCTTTGATGGGAATCATAAATCTTTTACATTATCAAATCCTTTGAAGATTTGAAATAACCAGTCGCCATCCATAATGTGGGGTAAGTTATCCACATATATGGAATATATATATGTGGACTCCTTTGTCTCCATCGTGCTTTCTAATAGCTTCTTCATAGTTAGTAGTTGCATATGCCCTTCTCCTACTAACTAGGTTCCATCCATTCTTGACCTTTGTTCTTGAATCTCTTCTCCTATCTCTCTCTCTCTCTCTCTCTCTCTCTCTCTCTCTCTCCCCATTCTTTTTTTCTATTCTTTTTTTCTAGTTATAGGAATGATTAATTATTCAAACTAGAGACTTACCTGGGCTAACCCTTTACAATTTGAGTTAACCCTTTTACTCATCACTTTTAAGTAGCATTCAATCCCTAGCTCTTCTGAAAACAGAAATAAACAACAATATTGTTAACTTTCTTTTTAATAGTGGAGGTATCTAGTCCATTTTGAGATTATTTCTAAATTAATATCGATTAGTCCTTGGGGGAACTAATTTCACCGTACACTTGTGAGAACTCTATTTAAAATCAGGGTTTTTGTTTTGTATAAACTAATCCCATAAGAATTGATAGCACTTGAAAGATTTTGAACCCAAATAGTGTTGTTAAGAGCAACTCCACAAGCCTAGGCAAATTAATCGCCTTAGCCATAACAACGAGTAATTTTTCTTTTTAGAGCTCCAACAGACTCTTCATATGGATACACAAAATGCCTATTGTCCATCTCGTTGGCTACATTTAGCTAGTCGAGATATGCTAGGCAAATAAAAAATAGTATTAGAGTATATCTATAAAAAAGTGAATAGACAAAATAAAAAGTGTATTTTTAAATATTCAAAATGTCTAGTACTATTAGAGTTGCTTGATGTTAATTTATAAGTGCATGCGCTCTGTCTATGAAGCTATGTAGAAGAATTTTGAAAAGCATTACACCTTGTAATAAAATAGTCTGCTTCTCAAACTTGAACATTGAGCTACTAATTACACTAATATAATATATATACATATACATATACATACACACATATATGTGTGTAATTATTCAGTACAGACTTTAGATTGTCAATAAAGTGGAGTACCGAAACGAAGTGTCAATATAAAGTGGGATTACAAAAGACTGTAAACGAAGCAAACAAAGTCTTTTTAATATTCATTAGTTTCTTCCTTTATGCTTTATTGTTTTTTTTTTTTTTTTTTTTGTTGTGAAAGATTCAAAACTGGTATCATAGTCCAATACGGCTGTTAAGCAACACAGAAACACAAACACTGCCTCCTTTTTAAAGCATCTTTACCTCATGATTCGTTCATCACTTTTCTTTATAAAAACAATATTGGTAGGAGCCCCTCCACATCCCACTACCTTTATTTGTTTTTCTTATAATTCTTCTACCATGCACATGCCCCTTCCACTCACGTGACTTCCCTACATTCTTTTTTTTTTAAATTATTTCTAATTGTTTTTATAACTCAGAGTGTTCGGACAAGCTTATAAGCATCTTGATTAATTTATGGAGGACTATTTATTAACAAGAATTAAAATCATGTCATGTCACAAAAGTGATTTTTATTATTATCCTTAAAAGCTTTAAATGTAAATCACTCTTAGTTTAATTGTCATGGACAAATCAGTAAATAATTATTTTAGTAACTACATATCTTTATCACTACACTCTATGATCTCTCTCTCTCTCTCTCTCTCTCTCTCTCTCTCTCTCTCCCCCCCCCCCCTCTCTCTCTCCTTGTGTACTTTAATTCTTAAATTTTCAATCACTAGCCCTTATTTTTATTTAATAATCAACATGTATACACATCGCATGTGTTCCACCTCTAGTGATAAGAAAGCATAAGTCAAGTCTAGAAAATGAAGCGATTAAGTTAAAAATATATTTAGAGATTGTTTAAATAATAAGTCACATTATTAGGAAAAGTTGAGAATATAAATAAAAAAACAATGTCTCTCACTTGTACGGATTTTTATTCCGCTTGTGAGGAAAAGTTTAACTACATGTAATGAGGCATATTAAAAATATAAATAAAAAAGTTATCTATCTCTATAGCCGCATAAGTTTTTAAATAATTTGATGATTAAAAACTTAATAAAAATAATTTTTATGAAAACCAAAGTGAATCGAGCTTTTAATTTATATAATTCGTTTACCATGCTTTCACAACCCGGGAGAAGGACGAACCAAAAATATGTCATAACTAGGGTTAGGACTCTTGATATAAGACAAAATCTCTGTACCATCAAAATTTTCATTATCCTACATTCTCTCTCCTCTCTCTCTCTCTCTCTCTCTCTCTAAAGGTAAGTGGTAGCACTTTCCTCTTTCCTTTTCTTCTTCCACATGCATCTTGCAGAGTTTCTCTGTCTTACAATTGAATAACAGTATGAAAATACATAAACAACAAAGGTCAAGAAAGCAAAAGCTAGTAGAAATGCCTAGTCAAACTTTATAGAGAAACTTTACGTGTATGGGTATATTGGGCTAAGGGACATCAAACAGAGCAATAAAAGAGATGGGATTTTGGGTAATGTGTGATTTCCATACACATGCATACCCACATGTACATACATAAAATATACATATATGTGTCAGTCAAAGGACTCTCTCTCTCTCTCTCTCTCTCTCTCTCTCTCATCAATCAGTATTCGATTTTGGAGTTTTCCTTGGAGAGTAGGGGGAAAAGAGCTTGAAAGGAAGGCAGAGGAAAGAGAAGAGAGGGGGGGATCCAAAGAGGGTTTTAAGGACTTTGATCAGATACTTAAAGTAGGAAAAGGCAAAGGTTTTCTGGTCTTCAGAAGAAGCATAGAAGCTTTGATAGAAACGTTTCAAACACCTCATTTTTAGTCACTTCTCTTATATTTCGCTTTCATCCATGCACTAACCTAAACTTTATTATCTATTTATATTTCAAATAATACAATGTATTATGTTTAAAATATGGAATCAAATTGTACGAAATATGATATATAGATATTTGAAAATAATAATTTTTTTCTTTTTGAAGAGTACCTATACTAATGTCTATTTCTTGGTTTTGGGTAGTTGACTGTTTGGGGAAAAAACAAAAAATTGAGATCGTCAAATTAAATCAGAAGAAATGATGGGTTTTTTTTTTGTTGGACAAATCATATATCTACTTTCTACTTGATAAATGAGGTAGTCATAATTACCACAATAATGGCACTACTAATGCTGATACTACTAGAATTTAGGGATATCAATCATCATTGATTTTCTGATTTCTCAATTGTTAAAATTATTTATTTTTACAATCTTTTTTTATTATTATGATTACTATTTCTTTTTTTATTCATGTAACCTTTTTATGTATAAAAATAATAATATATAAGGACAAAAAATACGGATAGTAAAGGGTCCAAAAATCACTATGATTTTTGAAAATAATATTCTGATCACTCTGATTTTTGGAGATTTTCTATGTCGTGTAGCTGTACGGATCAACAATATTAATGACTGAATCAGCAGAAGTCCTTAAGAAAATGGAGAAAACTGCCAATGAACCAGCCAGTCCAGCCTGAAACACTTCTCAGCTTTTACCACAGGGGATCTGGAAATCCCTAAGCCCTCTCTCTCTCTCTCTCTCTCTCTCTCTCTCTCTCTCTCTGCAGTCATTAAATGTAACTGAAACCATCGCATATGAAAGCTAGGAGTAAGAGAAGAAGAAGAAGAAGAGATCCAATTATCGAGGGGAATAAATTGCACCATAAAAACAAAAAGATGATTTGAACCATAAATTAACTTGCTTTTGATCTTCACTCTTGGGGGGAAAGGGAACAAAGATAATACCCGCACTTTTGAGTTGTATATACACAGACAGACACTCACAAACACCCACACACATTCATCAAGAATATCAGACCCATGAAAAAAAAAACAGAAAAAAAAAAGAAGCAAGATCACAATCTAAAAATAAAATAAAAAAGAGAGAACATAAGATTAAGTTTCAAAAATAGGTAAGAAAAATACGAAAAGAAAAAAGGAAGAAAATAAGAAACTAACATGGGGAAGGAGGCATGAGATTCAACCCTAAATCATCCTTTTCCATTCCCAATCGAGCCTTCTTCGACTGCAAATGCACACCAAACAGCTTCGTTCGAGTGTCATTAGGTTCTTCAATCATACCAACTTGTTTAAAATTAGATGTAGACGATTGATGATTATGGTGATGATTGAACCCAATCAAATGATGATTTTGTTGTCTTTGCATTGCGAAAGACGGCGGTGGCGAATTAGATACGAAGAGAGAGGAAGGGTTATAAGAATTACTGGGAGCAACGGGCTTCACGTGATTCTGAACGAAGTATATAATATCATTATATAGCTTTTTCATGTGAGCGAGTTCGGATATCAGCATGTTGTTGCTCCGCCGTAGCCTCTCGTTATCTTCCGAAAGAGCCGCCGTCACTGAGTTGGTATTATAGTATCCGTTGCCGTTAGCGGTCACGAGGGAGACACCGGTAGTCCTTGCTGGCGGGGGCGGAGGAGGAGAGTCACACCAATTAGCAACCAGCTCGTCTGAATCAGCCGGAGATATGCTGGCCCGGTTTGTGTACGGAAAGAAACTCGGCCCGCCGATTGGAGAGTGGTGGTGGTTCATGGCCATTTGCGGTAGTTGTGAAGTTTTCCTGCGGTGGATCTCGCACAGCAGATGCTTCTCTCCCTTCTTGAAATTCTCGTTCGCGAACTCCCACCTGTCTGGTACAATCTTTCTGAAACCCTATTTTTTCGAAAACCAAAAAACTAAATCAGCGACCTCCTCATATACAAAACACACACACACACACACACACACTCTCTCTCTCTCTCTCACCTCCTATTTTGATTCATCTTCCTCTACCCATAAGACTTGAACAATCGTTACTTTACAAGTCGACTTTAAAAATTGAATTAACACCATGACTTTCTAACACACACAACGACTGTTACATAATAGGTTTTTGAAACTTTGCTTAAAACACATAAGAAACAAAATTCAGAGTGTATCCAAACTATAGGACTGTAGAAATCATTTTATGTTATAATGGACGATACATGAAAGTATTTCAAAACCGGCAGCAATTTAGACATGTTATGGGAAAGAGAGAGGGGAGAAGTTTCATAGAGAGGGAGAGAGGGGGGGGGGGAGGGGGGGGAATTGTTGTGCTTGAAGTAGTTGGGGAGGAGGTCGCGGGCGAACTCAGGGGGACGCCAGACGACAAAGGTGGAGTCTTCTTCGCCCCATGAGACTATGTGGTCGGAGGCGGGATCATCCACTAGTTGGTATGTTTTTGTTAGGAATGGAGCTGGTAATGATTTGTGAGAGTCCAGTGAGAGCAGTATGCCCTCACAGTTGTCCACAATCAGCGCCATTGCAATAATCTGGAGAGGGAGGGAGAGAGAAAGAGAGAGATGGGGGTTTTGGGTTTGGGTTTGTGGTGATTTGGGGTTTGTAGATTTAGTAGGAGTGAGGAGTGAGGAGTGAGGAGAGCGAAGTGAGGAGTCCTAAGCCCTGGTTTTAATTTATTTTATATTTTATTTTCTGAATCCGTTCCTCGGGGTAATGGATAGTGAAAGAGAATATGTGTCTGTCTGTCTAGAACTATGAAAAATAAGGGCTTTTCAAGACAAACCCGTGACCCTATTCTTTCTCTCTCTCTCTCTCTCTCTCTCTCTCTCTCTCTCTCTTGATGGACTGACTTCGAAGCCGCGCACATCCACTTAAAAACTAAGCACAAGGGGTGGGGGGTGCAGGCAGGGAATTGACGGGGACACCCCTCCTTCCTTTTTATTGCCCTTTCTAGGAAATCTTTTCTTGCTCCTTTTTCTCTTTCATTTTTCTCTGATCTTTTCCTACTAACCAGTCAATGCTCCGTTACTATTACATTATCCTTGATATTATCAATTTTTCTATATTTGTTTTCACAAATGGAAGGATATATTTTATGAATTTACATAGGTAACGACTAAAAATAAAATGCATTTGGATAAAAGAAGGGTGTACAAATTAATTTTCAAATACAAATACTTTGAAATGAGTCGCTTATAGATATTGTATACATATTAAATATCTATACTCATCCGATACGTAGTAGATGCGTTAAATAAGTATTCAACATTAAAATTAAATTAATTTTTGTTTCATTGCCTGTCGAATACGTGGTGAATACTTTAAAAATATAGCGATATAAAAATGAATTTTTGTAAAAAAAAAAAAAGGCAATGAGCATAAAGGCAAAGTGTAAATAAAATCTATACATATTCTGCAATACACATTAGACTTAGATAGATTCACGATTTAAACATTAGTTACGAAAAAACCCTAGGCTACAACCGAGACTTTATTTGCTGAGCAAAAAAAAAAATCACAGCATCTTGGTGTTGCAGATTTAAACCGTAGGTTTGATACGGTTTGAGGCCTCTCTCTCACTTATAGATAAAGATCACGGTTTTTAACTGTGATCCTTATCTATTATTCTAGTAATGTGTATACAAATAAACTTATATACACATTACACGTTCTATCTTACTTGTAAGAATATTTAATTTATACAGATAAATTTCTGACGTATCCATATCTTTTTTTAAATTTTATTATATAAATATATCCTGTACCGTGTCGTATCTTATCTATATTTTGTATCCATACCCCGTATCTATATCTATGCTTCATAGCCATAGTAAAACCTAGTGAACCCTTGATTAAAGGGCAATTCGGTCATTGAAGAAGAAGCTGGCTCTGGTTCATTGAAAGTGTATTAACTTTGCCAAATTTATTAATACAGCAAGAAGTGAAGAAGAAGGGTGGTTCACTTCACGTCAAACGAGTGTTCTCTTTTCTCATTTTGGAGCTTTCCCTTTGTTGTGTAATGGCACCAACGCACCACTCTCTCCTATTTTCGAATCCCTCCATCATTTTCTACACACACACACACACACACAAATATATATACAAACATACAGATTAATAGATATATCGAACAACGTGATGGGATTTAAAGCCTGTGGTATTGTGACGACATTTCTCTCCTTCTTCTTCTATTTCTGCTTCCTTCTAGTACCTCTCTCTCTCTCTCTCTCTCTCTCTCTCATGCTCCTTTCTTTCTTTCTTTCTCCTTCTCCTTCTTCTTCTCATGAATAATATTCCAAACTTCAACATCATGCAAATGGACATGCATGCTCTCTGGCCACTACCTTTACTGACCATTTTGCATATTCACATACATAGCTATATACTATTATGTATAGAACCTTGTGCTAGTGCTTTGAGCCTCCAACTTTGGCTTCTCTTGCCTTTTAATGCTGACGTGGCTCAGGTGTTTGAATTATTGGCCTATAAAGTTTCCATGACTAACTTTGGAAAAAATTACCTCAAAAAAAAGACTTTGGAAAAAATTTACCCACCTTTTTCTTTCTCTTGTGCTTTCTCTTTCTTTTGCATTAGACCGAGAAAAAATAAATTCTTTTTTTCAACTTCTTCGGTCTCAGTGAAAAGTGGTGGCATGAATTTCCATAGCAATGCAGCTTATAAATACCTCAAAGGTTAGCCTTGCAGATAAGGTTTGATATTTAAGAGTTTGCTCTCTTTAAAGTATCAGGTTCAAAATCTTCTGAATGCTCTCAATTCTTATGAGGTAAGTCCATACAAGATTTTACTCTTGCTTTAATTTAGATACCTACAAACGGACGATAAAATCAGGTATCATGATATTAGTCAAGATGCACGTAAACCGACCAAACATTTTGAGTTATCAAAAAAACTCTTAAAAATATTTTTAATAGTGAGACTGACAAAATTTACAAGAAGTAAATTAAATCGCATACATATACAATATATGGCGACATAAACAAAACAAAAAAAAAAAGCTTGATTAATGTAATAGTAGATGGTAATTTTCTACATTTTAGTGCGAATTTTGGGGACATTTTTTACTTTATTTAGCTTAAGAGCATAACGACTAAAAATAAGGTTAAAATGATAGCACATTCTTTATAGTGCATCTTTTTAGGAATGTACAACCATTTGGAGCTTGTCTCCAGATATTAATAAAGTTATTTTAAACGCATAAATCCCACACAATTATGTATAATGTTTTCTTCTAAAATCATTTTCCTACAACTATAAGTCAAAATTGATCAAAGTTTATTTTGTGAATAATCTCACCATCTCACGCACATGGTCAGAGGTAAGGCTCTGGATATTCTGTACCATTTGTAGTCCCATTATTCTGTTCCACTTTCTTATATCCCCACAAATGTTTTCCAAGACTTTTTCTTACAACTTAAATGAGCGTCCAATTCAATTTATGCGTACATGCATCGACTAATCTCTGGAAATCAATTATTTCACTGTCTACTAGCAGGATTCTCAATCAGAGTCAAAGTAAACTCCTATATGGCCAGGACTGGACTAATTAATAAGAGTTGGTAGTATTTGAAAAGTTTTGAACTTAAAACCTTAGATAGAACAAATCCCAAAATCTCAAGCATTAACTACTAGACTATTAATTTTTTTTTTTTGGTTTTTATTCAAAATTTTTTTGCATTTGTTATATTTGCATTGATTTTTTATAATTTATTGGTTTGTATCAATGGAAGAAATCTAAAAAGTATAAAATTATGTTAAAAACTAATAAAAATTAATTAAAAATAAAAAATAAGCTCAAACAGATCATGTTTTAAATTATTTTAGTCTTTTCTGAATTTTTTTTAATTTTTGAGCATAACTTTTTATTTTTTTGAAATTTCTTATAAAAACGATCAATAACCAATAAAAAAATGAAAAAAAATCAATCAGGCAGTAATATTTTTTTTTTAAAAGGAAAAGAAATTTCATTACCATAAAAATAAAATATGAAAAATTACAGTAGGTATAGCTCCACATAATTAATAAATCGTGCTGTTACAACTGTGAATTTTTAAAGATAGGTACAAGGTGTGTATGTAAGAAAACTTGTGTTCCAAGTCCAAAATTTGAACAAGGGGTACTTAAATTCCGTGCAATTAGTGGATGCCACCAAAGAAGGATGTGATGGAAGGTTGAAGTAAGACATTGATTTGTTTGTGATGCAAGTGACAGTACTATGTGTAGGGACATAACATGGCCCAAAGTGAAACAATAAGAAAAATGATTACTAATTATATCACTAAGATACTCAACTCATTATTTGTGGATCATCTCTATCATACCTCATTATTGGGATAACAATTAAAGTTTAACTGTTCTATTTCCCACCACCCTTATCATCATCATTCTCTCTCTCTCTCTCTCTCTCTCTCTCTCTCTCTCTCTTTGTTTTACTGGCCTCCTAGCTCCTTATCCAAATCAAATATAAATATTTGATACTATCAGATACGGTCTTTTTTATTCGGCTCCTTAAATCTAAAATTGATTCTGACTTAGTCAACATTTTAATGACTTTTTTTTTTCAAATATGGGTATTTTTTATTGTCACCCAAAGGACACCGTTGAAGATATGTTGAGTATCTTCATTTGATTGGTTCTTTCATGTTTAGATATAGAGATGAATTCAAATACAAATTCATGGTGGTTTGATTTTTGGTTAAAGTTGTGAGTGCTAAGAAACCTTAGTCCGCGATTAACCACTAGTGCAAACCCTAGTTCTGGAATTATCTTATTGTAGACAATTTAAATTCAACTCAAAAGTTTAAGCGGTTAAATGGAGAAGTCCCAGCATGATATTGAGTTTTGAGTAACAAATGAGAAGTTCCAACATTATATTGATGTACCGCCAATGCGACTTCACGTGAAGGACGATGTTATGAAATACACTCTCACATTACTTCCTATAAAGTGGACAATTACTTAATGTGTTATTGAAACATCTGCACTTAACTGTTTCGGCTTTTTATTTTTATTTTTTTTTTGAAATTACTTAAGCTTTTGAGTTGAATTTAAAATTTTGTATAAATGTTAGAATAGGACTGAGACTGTGGCCACCCCTTCGCCCTTTTAGTGTCATATTAGTTAGTAGGGGTAGAGAGAACAATTTGTGATTTCCTCAACAGTAAGAGGAGACAAACATTACTAAATTAAGTTGTGAAATGCAAGTAGTATATCCAGATGCCTCAGAAATTAATTAATTGAAGTGCTTATAAATTAATCGTCTGGACATTTTAAGATATATAAAAAGATATGTAAATACACATTAAAGCATAAATAATATAAATAAATGAAAGAAACATATATCACCAC